>JBCJKH010002788.1:0-21253 GCA_039877255.1 Loriculus beryllinus
CTACCAGTGTGGAGGAAATGGATCTTCTTGCATAAAAGAAATGCTTAGAGAAGAGCCAAGTAACATGCTGGGACACACTAGAATGGCTGGAGATTTAACAAGTGCTATATATTATTACAAAATTAAAGTAGAAGTTGCAGGGACTGCAACACTGCTTATCAATTTTTAAGTTTCAGGTCTAAAGAATTTTGTCTGTCTATATGGCACAAGAAAGCTGTGTGGAAATTATTGTGCTTGATATTTCCTCTTTACATTGATTATCTATGTAAAGAGCAGAGAAGGTGGAGCAGCTTAAAGAATAATAAACAGATTTCACTGCATTTGACAGTGCCTGCATCTTTCAGGCAAACACAATCCAGATAACGAGGTAATGAATTAATTAATATGCAACATGCTAGGTAGACTGAGAAAATATTGACTCAGGATAGTTTCTTAGGCAGAACCAAGTTATGTGTGCTTATATCCAAGGATAACGTCACACTTAATACTAACACTTAACTTAACTTAACACTTAATACTAAGAGTATTCAGTTTCCTTTTTTAAAGAAGCAAGCAGAAATAGAACCTTTGACATTTATTTAGACAAGTAGTAATAGAGGATTTACAGATGTAGTGACTAAATAGACTGTAGCAACCCTCTCATGTCCATCAGCCAACATTCCAAGTCTTTATTAATTCATATTTTGCAATAGCATTATAATGGTGCCACACCCAGAACTCACAACAGAGAATGTTATTAGAGAATGGCTGATGAACAGGAAAAAGAAATACTGAAGATGGCAAAAACAACACAAAAAGGCAAAGAGTAATGCTATGTTTGCCTATTTCTATGTAGGTTTAAAAAGATCTGTCTATAAACAGAGCAACACTTCAATATAGACTTCCTAAAATTAGATTTACTATTGAATGTAGCTGCTAAATGCACCCCAGAATTTAAGTAATCTTCTCTCAGTATACATTAGATAAAGAAACTTTCTTGACAGAAAGCATAGAATCAGAGAGGGCGGTGACACTAAAAGCTTTTAGAAACTCTGTCATTGTTGGTGGACACCCTCTTCCTCTGAGGCAAGTGCTAACTCCTAACATAACTTGTGGCAGCAGATGTAGCCTCATGAGACTCTCCTTAAAGATTTTGCTACAGAAACCAGCAACTAGGACCACTAGGAAAAGCATCTTTTCCTAGAGGAAGCTTTCCCAGCAAGCATAGATTTTTGAGTTGACAATGTGCAGTTAACAATTTGCTTGGTTCAGTTAACCACGTCACAGAACTTTAGTTTCAGATATATGTAAATAATAGAAAAGAGGTACAAAAAAAAAAAACCAAAACCAAAAAACCAAACCAGGATGCAAATTATAATTTCTTTTCTGCTATATATCTGTTACATACCTTGAAGTATTGCCAATCCTGGTATTCATTCTGATTACAGTGTGTAATCATAATTTTGGATCCATCTGGTCCTTTAGTTAAGCACTGATCGTACTGCATGAGTTGATTAGCTTCATTGATTCGGAAAAGCTAACAGGAAGGAAAAAAAAAGGCCATCTTTTAAACGGCTGACTCAAAATCATGAGTATTTTAGAAACACCGAAAATACCAGCTAAATTTCCTCATTGAAAACATTCTCTGGTGTCATTACACCTACCTTTCAGGAGGGTTCTTAACTTTAGATGGTGTAATGCACTTTTACTGTCATGACACTCGATTTCAATTTTCCTCTCAGATTTAGAAAAGTAAGAAACTTACCTCGCAAGAGAAAAATGGTAAAAATAAAGGGATTCCTATTTGGGCAATTTCTGAAAGTGTTTGATTAAAAATCTTTGTATGATTTGACGGTCAAACAATCCACTATCTTTCTGAAGGTCTGGTAGCAAGTCCTAGGCGCTGGATGGTAATTTCTTTTAAATGGCATGGAGAAAATCAAAGTAATGAATCCAGACAAAGAAGGATTATCCTAGCTACTACTTATGAAATCATTGTTACAGGGTTTTTGGGGTAACATATAAAGAAGAAGTAGTTTAGGGAACTTTTTCATTAAATATCAAAGAGATATTTCCAGGTGCTACCAAGAGCTAACCCAAATATGACTTTTTAGAAGCATCATTCTGCATGTGATTTCATGACTGCTGTGACAAAACTTGCCTGGTTCAAGTCAACATAAATAAGGACTTTGAATTATGAAAAATTTTCCAACTGAAAAAAGGGATGTAAAGCAGAACAGCATGTTTTTGTGGTAGCATGGGTAGGTTTGTGAAGATACAGGTCAAACACGATAGCAGCTTGGATTGCAAACATCTATTAGCGGTTACATTCTGCCAATTAATTTGTAAATGAAGCAGACACATATTTGTATTCAATTTCTTGTCTCCTGTGGTGGAAGATGACCTACTGCACAAAAGTGTTTTATACCCCCATTAGAGCAAAACAACTTTGTGAAATAATTGAGCCAAAATGAATAAGGAGATTGTTTCCTGAGTGATTAATTATTAAGTGAAGACGATGAATCAGCAGCAATGTCAGCAGCTGCAGTTATTCTAATGCAGTGATATGGTCACTGCAAAACAGTACAGTTCTCACTTCCTCAGGTACCTGTTTCACTAAGAAGAGATTATGAATTTGCCTTCAGTTTTATACTGTTTGTGTTTATAATTTTATTTTCAGATTCACTTATTTTATCAATGTCAGTATTCCTAAGGAAAGTCCCCAACTCCCACCTCTGAAGCTGGCACCTAAGTGACTTTATGTACAGGCTGAACAGAAAATTGGCCTGTTATTATCCACAGCAAATGATTCGCCTTCAGACTTGCTTCCAAGCTTCTTACCTGATTTCCTCCCATCCTGTGGCATGGCCCAAGTTCAGCAAAGCCACCATTGGTGTGCCCCATGCTATCAATGCAGTAAGCAGTTTCAAAGCCTCTAATCTGGAAAAGAGGTTTTGCACTCTAAGTTAGTCTCAAGTTAAAAATAAGCATGAAGGAGTTCAGGAAATTCTCACTTATCTTTCAAACCAGAAACAGATACGTGACAGACAGATATGAGACAAACCTGTGTATGAAGTTTAAATACTTACGCTAACTGTTCTGAGAGATGGAGCTTCAAGGTGTCTGTATTAATTTGCAGGCTCCTATCTGAGTCCGAGTACACTGATATAGCTAGGGCTGTAAAGCTCAGTTCCAAGTTAATGACACTGAGATGTAGGACTTTCAATTATTTTAATTTATTCAACCCTCTACCAAAGCATGTTCAGTCTCACAGGTCATCATAAATAAAGCAGGAGCTCAGCTAAGTTGCTCTCAGCTTGTGGATGAGAGAAACAGGATGCAGAGGAGCTATGCATGGCAATTATTAACTGCAGCCAGGCACAGCCTACTGACCCAGCTGCTCAGACGTACGTTCTGCAGCAGCAATTACACAGGAGAAAAAGAGATAAAATTGATGAGGGGCAGGCACAGGACATAGAACAAAAGTCCTGTCAGAAAGAATGCCTCAATTGCTGATTAGCCCAATCCTTTCTCAGAAAGGCCAACCAACAGCTTTACAAAGACTTTATGACACAAATAACATTATTTCCAGACCTATTTTCTTTGCCAGAACCTCTTTTTTCAGTAGAAGGTCCGGAAGACTAAGCTTAGACCTGACTCCCAGAGAAAGGGTTAGAAAAGATGAACACCACACTTCCATTCCAGGCAGTTTGGAAATGCAATTAGTGTGGTGTTACAAACAGGGGGGGATTTCTCAGATGTAGGATAACTAGTAGCCAGTGAAGAAGAGCTGAAGAAAACTTCAGAGAAGTCTGTGAACTTTGACTTTCCTGTTGCTTTACCAGAGCTGCTTCCTTTTATTAGGGACAATTTCTCACAAGGTGGCCATTATTATTTTATTCTCTTCAGATACTTACAACTCAGTGAGCAGTAACATATAACATGCCTTCCTAAGCCTTTATGTGGATTCAAAGGGACGTCTAAGGCTAATCTAGTAAAATACTTTGTGCTAGCTTTTAGGCAAGAAATAAAGGTGTCATTGTTCACCTGGTTCCTCAGATACAATACTATTTGTACTCTATTCCACCATGCACATGCTCTGTATCACTAATTCCTCAGGGAAATTAAAGATGACACTTCCTTGGCCATGGGAAACAGCATATATCTGTACTTTTTAATGCTCTTTTGAAGTTATAACTGAAAAGGTAAAAATAAATAAGTAAATAAATCTGAAAACAGACAGGAGACCTGCAGTAAAGAGCTCCTAAAGGTGTGGCCTAAAAGCCAGAAAGAAATACGTGAGGATTGGTGAGATGTCCTGCCCTCCCTTGGCTACATGCCGTCTCTCGCTGTAAACCATGTGAAAATAACGAATTTGTAACCACATTCTTAATTTATTGAGGATTATACACTGTACACTAATGCTGGAAATGACTGTTAAGGAATGGCACCAAATCATTATATGCAGATAAGTGATTTACTGGGGCTGTAACTGTGTGAATACATCTCAGGCTGGCAAATGTAGGCGAAAGGTACTCCTCCACGGTTTAATGATCTATTCTCTTGGCCTTCACAGAAAAAGATTATCACCTTTTTAACTTCACCAATACTCCCACATGCTCAGGATTCACATTTCTTCTTTTAAACCCCCCTAATTTTCAATTATGGGAAAAAGAGCTTTAGACATAACTGAAGACGGGGCTAGAGATAAAATCATCCTTCAAGGACCTATGGAGCTAATTAAAAAAAATTCACACCTCTTAAAGTGTACATATTTTTTTTCCTAGGGTTATATTTCTACAGCTCCCTGCTTAGTATCGTATACCTTAATATAGCAGTAATCGAAGAAAGTGTTCTCAGGTTGGTGCCAGGTAACAATCAGTTCCTTTTGAAGTCCCATTTTTTTAGCTCCTAAAATAAATACAGGTTATGTGCTGTACTTACCTCTCCCCAGTCCACATTTTTAGGTGGCAAGGGATAATATGAAGTTATATCATATGCTATTTCTTCCATAAACCACTTAAAACTTTTGCAGTTGTGATCTTCACGGAATTTTTTCAGCTCAGATATATCTCCATAGGGTAGTGCTTTTGTTTCAGGCCGACTGGCATAGAAGTAGTCTTTGTATTCATCCCACCACACTTCTACAACTCTGACATAGTTCTGTCAAGAACAAGGACATTGCTGTGACCTCAAAGCACACACAACAAAGAGGTCAACTGCATGCTAATTTCAGAAATCTGAGTATTTCTCCCTTAAAAGGTAACAGCATGAAGTTACTATAGGGCACCAATGATTTGTGACCTTCAGCAGGTGGCATCAGAACTGCAATTCAGAGTTTCTATTCACCTTCTTCAGTTTTAATACAGAGAATGATGTATTAGTCTACTAGGTGCGAAAAAATAAAGTCTTAAATGGGTCAGCTGTGACACATCAAGGAGCTTTTACCTTCCTAAGTAGTTTACTGCTGCTTGGACAGGGGGGAAGAATGGATAGCTCGCCTGGTGAACAAGCCTCTCCCTCACATCTTTCTTCTCAGTTTCTTTGATGGCTCTTATCTCGGTATAACCTGTGCATGTTCTAGATGCACACCTCACTTTGTACAGTTCTTCTAGTATAAATTACCTGGTGTTAAAACAGTCTTAATAGATCCAACTGATGGCACAAACTATTACAGGTTTTCCTTTAATCTACATCCAGCATAAATTGAACAAAGCTATAAAAAGCAGCAGAATTGGCACAAGATTTACCTTTCATGGGGAAGGCCATCTCAGCTTTAGACACTAAATAGCTTTGGATGAAGTGCTCTCTAAATTGCTGCTGATAATTTAAATAGCTGTTGTTATCTAAAATAAAAAAACCACCTTCAAGTTTGCAGCAAAATAGTACCTTTAATGTAGGAGAAGACCCAACGTACACAGGAGGAGGATTCCCTTGCCAACCCTGGAGACGGTAGATGTGTCCAACACGAGAACAGGGAACAAACAACAGTTTTCCCCCACACTGCCAGATCTACAAGTTAAAGCAAAGGTATTATTAATATATATATATAATATATATACATATATATACATATACACAAGAATGGGGTTTGGACGAGACGGTCTCCAGAGGTCCCTTCCAACCCTAACAATCCTGTGGTTCTGTGAATTTAAGACAGACAGATAGGTAATAAATTATGGAAGAAATAAATAAATTATGAAAGAAATATCTTACTGTGCTAACTGTATGATATATTTAAATATTTTTGCTTCAGATGTAAGCATAAACATAACTGGTCTCTGAAATGAAAGGCTGCACTGAATGCATCTTCAACTTAGCCACAAAATTACTCAGCTAAATTACTTTTTTAAAGAGCTTTTTAAAAGTTTGCCATCTCATTCCGTTGCTATTTTAGAACAACAGTAATAAATGAACCAAATCTGGAACTGGGTAATTTTTATTATAACACAATTAGTAATATTTTGATTTTATTAAAGCAATTCACATACCATCGCTAAGATGGGTTTTGGTTATATGCCCATCACATTTAGGTCTTTCTTAATAAAGGTTAGTAGGAGATAAGCATGTCTTTGGTAACCCAAGTACAAGCAGATTTTTCTTTAACTATAGTAGCTGAAAATAAAATATGGGTGAAGCATATTACCATTCTGAAATTCCCTCCCTCCCACACGCTCTTGAATAATCCATTTATGAGGAAAAGAAAACACACCGAAATCTGAATTTAGTTGCTCACAGTTTTGACAAGTTTAAAATGTAGCATTATATCCAAATTCAAGATAACTTTGGGGATGTTCCAAATTAGTCCAAATTTCAGATTAAAAAATATGACTTAGCAGTGTTAGGAAAGATGGGCAGAATAGTTTATTTCCTTTATTGCATCATCATATTAGTTTTCTTAAGTTTCACCAAAAAAACCCAACAATTCAGATATGCAAGGCCACTGTATTTGTTATCTAGGAGTCAGCGTGCAAGGCTGGTAAATATTGTTTAGCTCTCCTAAAGACTGATTATGATCAACATGAAATTAATTTGGAAGTCTCTACATAATCACCACTTCAATTACAAAGCTACTGTATGCAATTTCAATCATGATTTAGCTCTAAGCAAGATGGAGAATTAGAAGGATAAAGACCCTGTATGTGTAACATTCTCAATAACTACCTTTTGCATATGGATTTACAGCTGAGCAAGTGCACTCAGAGCATTTCTCAAAATCATGAGAAGCAAGAGTACCTAGAGGAGCTCTGAATGTACTTTCAGTAAAATTCAGCTACGATTTCACAGATCACTACTGAGGGTATTAAATGTCTCCACTTTTGTTTGTTAATTGGGACAGATTCCTGCTGTCTGCCACTTGTGTCATTATGAATATTGAAGCTGATGATTATCATCTTACGTTTCCTGCTAACTGAAGAGCATGCATATGCCTAGGAGTGAGAATAAAATCTTCTTCAGTGATTATGAATTATGCAGTTAGCATTTCAATTGTGAAGACATCTCGTGTAAAGAAGTTCTTGAAATTTTGAAAAGTATATGAGATCATTTTTTGCCCATAAAACTGGCAGGGAGAAGGAAAGCAGGGCAGATTACTTCTTGTTGCATCACTTTATATTTTACAGGCATCTATGCATAAACTGCGTACTACTTGTTCTCTATAATCACTTTCATTGGAAATGACATTTTTCTATACTCATCACGAGAGCAGTCATGTAGTCAAATTCGCAGATTTACCAGTCTGGTTTCAGATTAGACATTTCAGGGCATGTATGATCCCAAGCCATTAACAAAATCTAGATTACTCAGCATTTGGGTCTCAGCAGCAGGCTACCTCTCTGAACACTTCTGCCCCAAAGCCCACAAGGAAACACTGAGGGGACGCATCTCTTCCACAGCATCTCCTCATAACAAAGCCTTATGGGCTGCACGTTCACAAGGCAGAAGTGGTATAAATCAGAGATAGGTCTGTCTGACCTCCAAGAAGTATTTACCAAAAAAGATCTAGTAAACTGAATTAGTTTTGCATTTTTGGCATTACCTTGTAAGAAATTTCAAAATTTTCACCACCCCAAATCTGAAGGCCTGGATCATAGAGACCCAGTTCAAAGAAGAAATCACGTTCAATGGCAAACAATCCACCAGCCATTGCAGGGGACCTGAAAGAGGAAGACAGTGTTAAGTCATTCTGCCGAAAAGATACAATAACACACAGAGAAAGCATTAATTAAGGAAGCAAATTACTATTAACATATAATAAAGATTAGATAAATGGCAATGCACTGAAAAATCATGAAGCTTTGTCATCAGCTTCCAGCAATTTTCTGAAGTGACATCCATTTAACTTCTAGTGTAGTCACAGTTTTTATTATCTTGTGGTTTTGGTTTGGTTTAGTCTTTTTTGTTTGTTTGTTTCTTCTTAAACACAAAATTTTGGTTGGAATTATTTATTCAGCCAGCCAGCATGCTTCTATTAAAATAATGACAAAAAAGATAAGAATCAGTGTGACATTTCTTTCTTGAAAGTTGTTCAAGCTTTTGAGAATGACACTGCATAGCAGACTTAAGTTTACATTCTGAGCAGCTGCCACATTGAAACACTGTCTATTAGCAAGCAACAGAGCTTTTCTAGCTAAATGATACCTTTCTATTTTCTTCCTCTCTTTTCCTACTGCTGCCATATAAGACATTTTTCATTATACTGGAAGGGCCTGGATTCAGGTTGCGAGGTTCGCATTTTGGTTTATTTATTTATTTTTTAAAATGGCTTTGCAAATCCCTCCATGTATGCCAAGGTTCAATTAACTAGCTTTAATGTGTCAACAAGATGTTGTGGTTTGGATTAGAGCATTTTTGCACAATGGCTTTACCCAGAATTCTTTGGTAGCTTGCTCATAGTGAAACAGCGAGTAGGATATGTTAATCCATTTCCAGTGCACATACCAAGCGTTTTTCACCTGAGGATGAATAAGTACATAAAAATCCTAATGTATACAAGCTGGAGTCCCTACTAAGTTGGCAATAAAAAAAATTAAGAAGCTGGCGGGGAAAAAGTGAATTCTTTCTGACTTCAGATATTCTACAGTACTGAAAGCAGGAGGATCAAAGAGTCCAGATCATGCTGGTGAGCCAATTAAAACGCAAATGAAATATTCCTTCATGACCAAATTATTGAGAGGTAGGTCATTCCTAGCACTATTTAGTCTCTCCATTCCACTAGATTTTTAGTTTAGTGGTGCTCCTTTTAACAGCAATGGTTATGTATTTCTCTTCTGCACATAAATGCAGATCTGCTTAAGAAAAAGTAACCCAAAGGGTTAACATCCCCTTTGCATAGCAGGGGCAGGGCAAAAAAAAAGACAGAGCTGCTGGGTGTACCAGCTAAGTACAATGGTTATCAGTTCAGATGCTCTCCAAATCACTTGATCAGTTACTCCTACATGTCCCCTCCTACTTGTCTTTGTACTGTATTTGCTTCCAGCATTGCTTTTGCATCACAAGGGTTCAAAGGACTGGAAGGCAGCAAGCACAGCAGGGAGAAGCATGTTGCATAGCACAGCCCTGTGGCTTTCCTGCGTTTTTTGGTTTTCCTCAGCACTATAAAGACTTGGCAAGTGTAGAGGCAGACCTCAGATGGTAAAGTTCCAGTCTTGGCCTCCAATGTGCTGTCAAGTGTGTTAAAGAACATAGTAGAATCCACTTAAGCTCCGTAGTTTATTTTATAGGATATGAAGAGGTAAGCTCAATATTACTGAAAGAAGGAGCAATTCTCACATTACAAAAAGTTTGTTTCTATGCTTTAAGTTGTTGAGGGTTTTTTTGTTTGTGTGTTTTCTTTTTAAACTAAGCAATCCTGGCTATGGTTTCAGCAAGACTTTTACTTGGTCTTACTTGCCTTGGTATTGCTGCAACAAAATGCATACAGCCTGGACATAAGCAGATGTAGGGAATATCTCTTTTTAAAAGAAGCACTGTAACTCTTGAAAGTATTATTAAAAATAAAGTAATCTTTTAAACCATTCTGAGAAAATGTGTTCTGTGTTTCTGGGAACAGTTTAAAGGATTTTAAGACCTGTTTGGATAGTAAACACAGAACACAATAACAACGTTTGAAATAGTTTATCCCCCTCTAAGAGAATATTAAAGTTCCAATATGGACAGCCTTGTCAGAAAACGGTATTATTTATACTGTATACAAAACAGATCAAAGCTTCATAACTTCCTTCCATGTGTTGCCATTTTAGCAGAGAACAATCACGGGTGAGGATAGGGAATTACCAACATCAGTTCTTACAATGTTTAAATCATATATACGAGCAATAGAAGACATTAGATTCTGAAGATGTGAGGATTGCTTTCAAATGTAGTAACACAATTAGTTAAGTGTGAAGGGGAAAGTAATAAAAACCAGCAGAACCACAGTCTCCCAATCTTGAAAAGCCATCCAGAAAATTAAGCTCCTAAGCTAGGTTTCTAGCCAGTTTCTGTGTGCTGGGAAGAAAACATACCCCACTACAAACCATAAGAAAAAGGTGGGACTTCTGTGAAAACTATTGGAGTTTTCTTAGAAAATAAAGTGGCAGCGTTTTTCTATTTTTTCTTTCTTCGTATTTTAAACTGTTATGTGTATTAAATTAAAATTCCCAAACATACTAAGACCTTAGAAAATATTAAGCCAAGATTCTTAAACAATATGCTTCTTTGTCAGATGTGGTCTATTATAAAGTAAATGAGAGAAATATGACAAAAGGGATTTTCTTGATGCACATGCGTAATCCATGAGCTGTATGCATGCATCAAGCCATAACAGCGGGTTACAGATTTTGTGCATTACCATCTACTATAAATACTCACAGCATGCTTGTTATTTCCAATCAAAAGTTTAAATAAGCACGGTTGTTCCCAACACTACTTCTTAAAAAAATATCACAGCTAAATTAAGTTTTCCCTGGAAACAGAATCATTCATCATTTTATTTTGCCAACCCCCCCCTTTCATTCTAATGTGCACCCTATTAATCACACAAGAGCAGGAACAGAGAGGGAAGACAAGGTAGCAAAGGTATTTTGAGCAAATAGTCAGTTTTGGCAAACAGGTCTGGTTAAACAAAGCAGCTGGTGTGGTTAGAAATACGGAGATTTTCAGGAGAGAAGTACATGCAAGTTTTAGTGGATCAATATTGACTTCTGGAAAAACAAGAAACGGGTAAGTGATTTAGTGATTACCGATACGGTTCAGTTTTTGTCTTTCTGCTTTCCTTCTCTCGCTTGGTCAAGGGAACCCTCTTCCACAGCATACTCCAATCCCACGCGCCTCTAGCAAACCCATCTTCGTCACCACCCCCTTGGGGCACAATCTTATAAGTGTTGCCATCTATGACATCTATAAGTGGCACAGTGCATGTGGTTCTGCAGGGTGGCGGATGGTGGCAAGGAAGATGCAGTTATGTGCAAGGACCCATGTGGCACACATGCACAGGTCGTAGTTCATGGGAAAAGAGGTGAGGGAGGGAAAAACGAAAGGGTTTAGACAATTATTCATTACAATTCACAGTATGTAAACAGCTCTCTTTACCGATAAGGCTCAGTTTTATGCTTTCGTTTGGACTTTTCCTTGTGGCTTAACGGAATTCGTTTCCACAGCAAACTCCAGTCCCATGCCCCTCTGGCAAAACCATCTTCATCCCCACCTTGTTGTGGCTCAATGGAATAATCATTTCCATCTATGTAATCTATTAGAGGTACAGTACATGCAGTTCTGAAACATTTATAGAAGGGAAAGAAAGAGCAAAATACAATTTCAGAAGAGTAATCTGTCTAATCTGGAATTAACACCATTAATTATTACGCATATGGAGCAGTGTATATGAAAAGTCACTTGTAAAGATACTAGTAAAAAATGAAGCCTCATTTGGATTAAAAAAAAAAAAAAAGAAAAGAGGTAGTTCTTTCTTTATGCTGTTTTAAGGGATTCTGAACACAGAAGAATTAGGTCTGAAATGCTAATATATACATTTATTGATACTTTTTCCTTTATGTGTACTTCTTGGCATTGATCTTCTAATAAAGCATTGCAGGAGGCAACAGAGTAGCCCATAGGGTTCTCACAGTATTGTTATTTCCCATAATTTCTATTCATACCAGATCTTATCTGTCAATACAAATGGTAAGCTCTTAGCTTTTACTAGTATAAACATGGATTTTCACTATTCTGTCCTATTCAACTGCTAACCTCTCAGGATAAAAAAAATTATTACTGGTGCTCTACTAGCAGCATTCTTCAGTAGAATTTTTCCTGTTTGATTTGCAATATGCTGCTCATTGTGATGTCGCATATACAATATTCACCAAGGAAAAGACATTATCTTGTTATTCACCCCTGCTTTTCCAAATGAGTTTCCCGGTGACCAAACTTGGAGCATTTCCATCATTTTAAGTCAAATCCTTTAAGATTGAAAAATCAGTGGGGGAAAAGAGAAATACTAACTCTGTGCCGCCTTTGAGGCAAAAGCAGCAGCATGCTGCACGCAGGGTCGGAAGAAAGCTGCTGAGCACTGCCCTCTGGCATCATGTGCCCCAGCATCACTGGTCTTCCTGTAACTACCGCTTTTGAGGGTGGTGCTGGAGAACGCCTCTAAAGCTGCCTTTCTCATGCAACACTGTAACACACATTTGATGAAAGCACACATTTGATGAAAGCACACAAGCATTTCCACCTTCTTTCTACTACCCTGGCCCAAACAGTTTTAAAGGCTGAGTTACGTACAGCCTTTCAAATACACAAAACCCACCTCTTCATGAAAGTTCTGATAGTACAACAGGTTAACGTATAGCTTTTTTAGGATTAAGCGGTTATCTTATGGGTTAAAGAGTTTAAACAAGCACATAGTTACCTAAACACACATACCCCCTGACCACACAAGCTAAGAGCACAGTAGCACACAGCAACAACAGCATTTCAACAGCTGGAAGTTGTGAAGCCACTGGGGATTCCCCTCCTCTGTCACCTCTCTCAGATCCCATGCACACAGCACAGGCATTTCCACCACTTGACTCCTAGCAAGCGCCTGGGCTTGTGGCAGAGACAGGCTCAAGCCCTGGCCTTGGTTCACTACAGACAATGCTCCAAAGTGCTCCAGAGAAAACAAATAAGACCACATTGCAAGACCAAAGAGGAGAAAGTTATAAAGTTCTGGAGACCACAGTGGCTTCAAATCCTCATTAAATCAAAACACTTAGTGCTGCTTTTCCTCTACCAAAATCATAATTTTGTTTAGTTCTTTTGTTTGTTCGGGCTCCTTATTCAGCCAGAACAGAATATTTTTATAACAGTCCCTCAGATCACTGCAAAAGACAAGTGTTGTCTTATATTTAATGTACACTAAGCAAAATATTCAGTATGCATATTAAAATAAACTACCCAGAGATTCGTTTGCCTGACTATTTTCCTTGCTCCTCACATAGCTTTTATGCTGGGAGAAAATAGTCATTATAGTTTGATATATATATGCATTGGTATAGATACAAAACATACTGACTATAGTTTGAAAAGTGAAGATCGTTACTGTGACTTTTTCTTCCTAAGGGATCAAACACTGGAAATAACAGGAGAACATTACCTGTCTTTAGATATAGGAGCTATAAGTGGCGCATACCAATTAATTCCCACCTCACAATGGGCATCCAGGTAAACCAAAACCTTCAAAAGAAATAAGTAATGCAATTTATATTTCTGTATATGAAATCACGATGACTTAATTAAGCTTATCTAACCTGAAATACTTTCATATTATAAAAAAATGAAGCGTACATGAGTTAAACTAATCCTCTTTAACCACCACCACCTCACCTCCCCTACCCACCATCTGCTTCTGCAAAGACAAGACCTGTGTGTGAATTGGCTCCTACCTGTCCAAGTTTAGCCTTCTGGGCTCCAATGCTCCTAGCCTGGATTAAACCTTCTCTCCTCTCATTTCGAAATACCTTTACAAGGCCGTTCCACTGCTTAATATATTCATCCAGCCTCTCTTGTAAGTGTGCTACCAAGTAACAGAGAAAAAAAATGGTGAGGTTTAATAATAAAGAGGTTTGTACTCCTAACACAACACAAATCAACTCTACTCAAAAGCATGTACAAACACTTAAGAGAATTTTAAATTCAACTGCTTGTACTACCACTCACAAAACTCACAAACCAACTGCTTGTACTAAACCTGAAGATCTGAAAGACTTGGAGCTCTGACTTCACGGCAAAGGTTTGTTTCTGGCACACTTGAAGAAAAAACCAGCTGAAGCAGTTGGCCACACCACAGGGGAGCTGCGTGGACAATTCCTAGTCACTTCAGTAGATCACATTGTGGTTTTCAGGTCATCTCTACTATTTCAACCAGGCAGAGAAGTTTCTATACTTCAACACATGGTCTTTCCTTATCCAATAATACCATGTGTACAGTTGAAGGTCACGCTTTTCAGTTAAATGCTTGTCCTCACTCACTTTCTGCCTCACAAAATGTTATCTTGGTCTATTAAATCTGGAAACCTGAGATAGAAACCCACCATACTCAAACTATTGTGCTCGCTCACCAAGACCAGTTACCTCTTGGGGCTGTGGTGGTCTTATGCTAATCTTCTAATGAAATAAAGAAAAAAAATAATTGGAGGGCCAGAACTGCAGTGAGCAAACTATGTCTAATTATACTGATGAGACTGGAAACCTTCAGCCAAAGGGACTTGGTCAGTATAGGGATGAATAACCCTGTAAGAATCATGATGAGCTACGCTTAAATGGTTGCAGATCTGTGTTTGCACTTTGGTCTCTGCTAAACTAATCTGGAAACCACATTCCTACCACACAATTTGAAAAAAAGGATTCTAGCCTTGCATAACACTGCACAGATGATTCTGTTGAGAAATCTCACAAAGGCAGAAGGGCTGGCAGTAAGGCGCTTGCTGTTTGAGGCTACGCTGATTTAGCTACTGGTGTTCATTTAACATCTATTTTTGTACTGAAAAGCTCAAAAGAATTGCCTACAGCTTCAGTTTCCCTCAGTCAGGAATCAAACTAAGCCACCTCAGCTACAGCTGAGGCATCTATGCACTGGTCTGAACAGGCTCCGAGGGGCTGCTAAAGGCCATGCCCCTGCTGAGCTAAGAGGAGAGGGGATGTGCAGAGGCGGAAGGAGAAGGATGTCCCCTGTAGCAGTAGTAAGCCATCAGCTTGCTTCAGCAGCAACATCTTTCTCACTCTGAAATAACTGAAGTCTGGAGCTTGCTGCAACTTACATGTCAGTATGTTTTATATTCTTGCCAACAGTATTAAAAAAATTTAGATTAAACAAAACCAACACATAAATAATTGAAATGGAGATGTTTTTTGGAAGTGCATTTTCCAAACTTGAAAATCCAGCAACTCTGCCAAAGAACAATCTCTGAAACCACTATCTTTTAATACTCTTATTATCCCTCCTCTTCACCTTTGTAAAAGAATAAAGTTTCTCAACTGAAAGTTTTACATATACTCTTCTTGTTTCCCACACGCATTTACAATCTCTTTTGTAAATCCTTGTGTGGTAGGAAACCATCCAGGACGCATAAATATCAAACTAGAGAGAGAACAATTTTATCACATATGCTGTATAGAATAACATGCCATGTAGTATGTATAGAATATGCGGTATGATAGCTGTGATATAAATTTTTATAGGATAAAATCAACAGAGTTATGAGGTCATACTGAAGTGGTACTAAGAGAATCTTTATACCACACCATTATTTATTCTGCAAATTCCAAGTATGTGTTACAGAAGGACTGTCAGGAATGTTTTAAAGATTTAAAACCTGACTTTATTTCCAGCTCTCCTGCCTATGAAGCCAAATGTTTTAGTTATCAAATGTTCAGCTATGTAAGGCTCACAGGGAGCTGTAAAAACCTGTCATATTGGTTGTGTAAAGCTTTTCTACAGTACAAGTCTCAGGACTTTGCAGTCCATTATCTGAAACCATGCCAGGGTTAGCAGCAAGTGCTATTTCCCACAGGAAAAGTGAATTTTCCCTCCTTCCCGTGTTACAAAGCCTGCATGACAGTAGTGTATAAAATCCTGATACTTTTATGGTCAGAAATACCGTTTGGCTAGTGTTAAATTTTGTTCACCTAGAACATGTATTTATGATATCTGTCAACAGCCTTACAACATTCTGTTCTTTGTTTAAAAATGTATATTTCACCTTTCAAAATATTATAACCACCGTTCTGGTCTTCCCTTGTTCCGGGGGTTCTCTCATGTCTCAGCACATGATTAAAGCATGAATCTATGATTTTTTTTAAACCATGTCCTTTCTCCAAAAGTTCTCAGGCACTGCAGATTACAAGAAGGGGGGAGGAGGAAGGCAGTTTTCTTTCTCTTAATTCATGGAGGTCAGTTTGTTGAAAAATAGCATCAGAAGTCCTCCCTAAAGCAGCTGCCCAAGTACCCTGCACATGAGTAATACTACTCATGTGGGGCTCTCGGCTAACACAAAGCACTGATCAATGCTTCAGTTTCCCCACTACAAGCACTGTTAAACAAGTTAATAAAAATACTGTTATCTGTCTACTCTCATTACGTCCCCTTTGGTTACATTATGGGATGCTGCATCTGTGGGAAATATAAAGAAAAAACAAGTAAATGCAAAATGTAGACAAAGCCTTTAAATGCTACTGGGAACACTGGCATTTAGCTTGCAGCCACTCTTTACAGGTGGCATGGGCTACAAAAGTGAGCTTTACCAGCTAAGATATTGACCTCTATTCTTCAGAAAACAAGCAAGCTGGTGTCTCAATATGTAACAAGTAGTTGTTGAAGACCTATATATACAACAACAACTGCAGGGAGCTTCAGAATATCTGATGTTATGAATTCTCATTGCCCTTCCAGAGCGACTGTAGCCTCTACTCAGCTAGCATTCACAGCAAAATAAACTGTTTCCATCAAGAAACACAAACAAAACTGAGGAAAAAAATCCCCATGAGCAGCAGTGTGGTCACACTGACACTGGTAGAAGCTGCTGCAACACCTCTTAGACTCTAACAAGCGTTAATACAGAGGTCTCCATTGAAAATATCAAAATATCATTCAATTATCTTGGCGTCATCTTCTTGTTACTGTTCCCTTTGTGCTTTGACAAAGGAAAAAATGCTGCAGCAGAACTCGGCACATCTCTGTGCAGTTATCCACGGTCAAACCCTGCTGTTTGCAGAAGAGATTAAGAAAGGGAGAGAGAGTGTTGTTTGGCAAAAAGACTGCTCCCAACTGACTTTATACAAAGAATTATAATGAAAAGGACATTTTCCAAGCATTGGAACTGTTCTCCTCTGTCAGGCACAACATATATAAGCTTCTACGCAGCTGTAACACCCTTCTGATGAAAGCGGATTTCTCATAAAGGAGGACAGGCAAAGCTTTTTAAGAGCCAAGCTTTGGAAGTGTTTGCAACTGCTATGCTCCATTTTAATTTCGTATGGCTGGAGAAGGAGGTGGCTAAGAAATAAGGACAGTCACATTGAGTGTGAGCAAACATCTACTCAGTACAGCATCTGCGTCTCTCAATGTTGGTCCCAAAGAGTGCAAAACGCTCTTTGCTGGGTGGAAAGCCAGATACGAAGTGTGCAGTCTGAAAGCAGGTGGGGAAGGAGAAAATCCTGTATCTGTGCTGTCAGCACTGCTTTTCTTCTGGCTGAAGAGGGAAAAAGCCACCAGCAGCTCTGGTGTGATTAAGTGTTTGTGTTTTGCAGCTCTCCTAACAACTGGAGATCTCTTCAGGAGGCTTGGCAGCACGCTTAGCAGCCTGTACTAGCTCATGCTTCTCTCTGTGGAGAAAGAAGTGGAGCAAGATTCTATTCCCTTGGCCATTTTTCATGTAAAATGCAATTTGAATTACTGAAATTAAGTTATGTTTACCAAATAATAGCCTAAAGCACTTTGAAGAACTATTATAGTGAAACAGCACAGTTGCAGCAAGGTGTTCAGAGCCACTGCAGTCTGTCCTTGTTTTCAGTCACTCATACATGAGAAAACTGCATCTTGATCTTGTTTCACAGAATTTTCTGATTCAGGAAAGCTACTTGGGAAAATGAAGTGAGGGAAACAGAGAAACAAGGGTCTGCTGGATGTTAGGTCCAGGCTAACTGTATCTGCTAACCATTCATATATGAGCAGAAAACATAAGTAAAGTTCTGTATTTCAAAACAAATTTCTTGTAAAATCCTGCCTCTATTTAACAATTGTCATATATTGGAAAACTGTAGTACAAGTTATGCCAGACAAACTCATTCCATGAATTACATATACATAGCACAGAGTCAGCTGCAACTCATGTGAAACCCAAGTACTGAGTCCAATCATGAGTAAAAAGTCTGGTAATTTTTCTAGAGACCATCAGTGTCATATTTATGTTATGCAGCTAACTCAGCCCTTGAATGGCTCTGAAGGAAAGCTGTGATCCCAGCTGAAAAGGAAAACACAGCACATGTCTGCTGACCGAATTATTAAAATTATATCCCTTAGGAGAGAAGATATTTTTGGTTTACAGTGTGCATGTATACCTAAGCCAAATTCCCAACAGCTGTTAAAGGATATAGGAGACTATAATGTAGCATTCAGTATCTTTATTAGACTAAGATAGATGTAGTTAAGTTTACAATACAGGTAACTGTTCCTCTCCTGTAAAAACAAACAGAAAATGATACCTACCTATTTACAGGTATAACGTAAAAATTAACAGTCAATAACTACTTTTAACAGCAATTTATACTCATAAAAGGGAACCTCAAATATGTGACAAGTTCAGTCATAAAAGTTATGGTGCGTATACCCACAGAAAACAGCTCCTGTGAGGCAGGAGTTGGGAAAAGATAAGATCACTTGATAAAACAGGGGGTTTCAGAACAGTCATCTGCTTTCCATGCCACTACCCAGTTCAGCTACTATAGAAACAAAGAGGAGGGTAAAGAGAACATATCCTATGCTGATGATCAGTTCAAACTTGCCTGTGCTCTTAAAAACCATGATCAAAGGCAGAAATTAAAACACACTTAAAAGCCCTTGCCCCCGTAAGAAACAATAAACACCTTAACATGATTTTTAATTTTCAATATCCTATTCAATTAAACACATATTGAAAATGGATCAGAATAATTCAATAGTCTTAGCTGTATTTTTATTATAACAACACACACACCAAGAGGGAATATGGATTCCTTTATGGAATAAAGAAATTATTCCTAACAGGCTTAACCCAAACTCCTTCAATAACCTTGAACTACTTGTTTTCGCAAGAGCTAAGAGAGGTACTAGCTATCCGAGCTTTCTACAATGTACAACACCACAACTGTGGTACAGATCCATCCATAAATCCTGTATTTCAATCAGCTGAATACACATGAAGCATAGCCACCTTTATGAAAGCAGTTCATTGGAAAAGAGCTTTCTCTTCATTGAAAATGAAAGGACTGTGAAGAAGCAACTTTTCTTGCAGAGTCAACTCAATCCATGGCAGGTAATAAATCAAAAGAAAACTATGTAAAGAAAAGGAAAAGATTTTTTTCTGCAAGTAGTGTGTTAACATTCCAAATATACCTTTGTTGCTAAAATCATCAATCAGCACGATTTCTGCCAAGTATTTCCTGGGTGTTCTTTTAATGACACTGTGGACTGTCCTCATGAGTGTGGACCATCCTTCATTGTGGAAGACAATGACAACGCTGGAGGTGAGCAGGTTATCATCATAATGCCAGTATCTGCATCTGTAAAGAGATTTGATTTTATTAGTTTTGACATTGTGATTTACAAAACTGCTTAACAGCTCTTCAGTAAAGATTTCATTTGGACAAAGATGAAGAGAAACAGGATATAGCAGGTAATGTTGCTTAAATGCATCACAGAGGTATGAGGCCCAAAGAGCAACTTTATTCCAGCCAGTGAGCCTTTTTCCTCTCCTGAAAGAGGTAGGATGGAGCTGGTGAACACCACCACTTGCCTCACAGCTACATACTTCCTCCTGTGTAAGTGGCTGGCATTGCACGGACCCCATGGAAACATCCCCACCACCACCACCCTGTGCGGCCAGTAGAGAGCTGTGGAAGGAAAACCCCAGTCTTCAGCTGCCAAGATGAGGGCCATCTTCAAAACATGAGCTACCATGATTCAGGGTGCACTGTGCATTTGGCTCGCGTAGTGCTTAACATGGAAGATGACAGTGCTGTTTTTTCCAAAGCATCTTGAAATGAGACTTACCCAATAGGAGGACTGTCTATAAAGTGTTTCTGTTGGCTTTGTACAGCCCACATGCAGAATTATCAAAATTAGCAATGTTAAAAACATTGTTGTGGCAAGGCAAAATCATTAATTTTTACCCTTTCACAATAAAATAGATTTAAACATAGTAAGTAAACTTGCTGGAAGTACAGCAGCAGCAGCACGTGAAATGCCCATGTCAGCTACACTTCAAAAAGCTCTCTCCATTTGCAAAAATTGACAGAAAAACATAGTTTCTTGTGGGAAAAATGTAATCCCATGGCAGAAGAGATGTGATCTTTACAATTTATTATTCATGGTTAAACTTTAAAGCATAACAAATGCAGCTTAAAAAATCCCAACCTTACCAAACCCACTACCTTTGATTCTTCACATCAAAATGCAGAGTCACATGTTTACTAGACGTAAGAAGATAATCACTTTGGCCGTATTTGTGTAATTGTACTTTTTTTTTATATAAACAGATAAAAATAATAATAATAATGCTAAAAAAGTAAGAGTGGGAAGGAAAAAATTTCAAACTTGGCCCAATTTCAGTGGTGTCCTTCAGTGAAAGAAAAGAGAAGGAAAAAAAAGCCCATAAAAAGAGAGGTGAGAAACCAAACAAAAATAGTGGAAAAAAATCAAAGGAATAAAGTGAGAAACTGAACACTGAAAGGCTGCCAAATTTTAGAAAGAGGCCAAGAATTTATAGACAATTTAAAAATGCAATGACTATATAAGATTTGACAAAAAATGCTATCAAATTTGTTAACACAAATTTTGATCAAACTAAACAGTTTCTAACTATCATCCCCCAATGAGAAAATGAACATGAGCTGACAGTGTTTGCTTGCAGCCCAGAAAGCCAACTGTATCCTGGGTTGCATCAAAAGCAGCGTGACCAGCAGGTCAAAGGAGGTGATCCTGACCCTCTACTCTGCTCTCGTGAAACCTCACCTGGAGTATTGTGTGCAGTTCTGGTGTCCTCAACATAAAAAGGACATG
>JBCJKH010002788.1:21864-37265 GCA_039877255.1 Loriculus beryllinus
GTGGCATGGTTTAGTGTGGGGTGTCCCTGCCCATGGCAGGGGGGTTGGAACTAGATGATCTTAAGGTCCTTTCCAACTCTAACTATTCTATAATTCTATGATTCTAAATCATCAAATGCATGAATGGACATTCAAGTAACAGTTTCAATCAACCATGTATCTGTTTCCGGCAGCCAGATCACAATTGCATAAACTGAATGGGCAAGACTAATGTCAGTGTCAGAAAGAGTAACATAGGAAATGTAGCTATTCCTACTAAATCTTTTCAATTTTAGCATCAGTATTTGTGTGTTCCAGCTTGGTGTGCCACGAATATCACTTCTTTAGCCATTCAAAGCATGATGAATTTCAACTTCACTGCAGACCTGGGGTCAGGTCTTTTTTCCTGAGGGATTACAGGATTATTTAGAGACAATCAATATAAGTGATTCAGTACACACTTTCCGATATTCATTAATCACGTTTATCAACAATGCATTTAATTTGCAATTGTAATGTCCACTTCCTCAACTGCACCCTTAAATAAGACTGTCACAGTCTTCCTAATTACAACCAGTCCCAATATTTCCTTACCTGGAATTTTCCCTACCTTATCACTTATCACTAGCCTGTTTCCTACCTATGATAGTAGAATTCCTATCACCAAACACAGAGACATAGCAGTTTTGATTTCAATGGGCAAAATGCTTCCTTTTTTAATCTTTCAGCAAGTAAACTGTACTAGAGAGAATCTGATTTTTCAATACTTTCTTGTACTAAGAAAATATTCTTGACAAATGAAACATTTTATACTTATGGGTGCATAGACTTCCATAGTTATAATTCTCTATAGAAAATAAAAACATCAAATGCACAGAAACATTGCCATGTTTGACAAAAAATTACTTTAATCATCAGAAATCACCAGAACTGCTGAAATTAAATTAAATATAATGTGGAAAGAACTCCTATAACAGATCTATAGGAGTATTTCACTTATTGCCAGGGAACAGCATTAATATACATTTCACACCTCTTCTCCCCCCAAAAAGAAACTAATTGGTAGAAACATACTATTAATTTCAGTTCTGCAGGAAAAGAAAATTACGGAATCAAAATAGTCTATAACTAAGTCCAATATAATAAGGTATTTCTTCTGTTAGGCATGCTGTAAGCAGTCTCTGAAACAGCATGATTGCTGCAAGTACAGTTTGCTGACTAAAACTCTCCAGTTCAATTGTTTTTGTGTCTGAAGTAGTCAAGTTAATTATATTTATAAGCCACAAATATACAAGCTCTAGACTGACTGTTTAAAATGCACGGTTCAGGCCACTGATACCTGCCTTCCACGGATCCCTCTCAAAAGATTTCAGCTGATTCTAGACTGCAGGACTTCCATCTGTAGCACAAGTATTTAAGGCATTGACAATTTAGCCATCTGCAGAGATAAAATGGATATGCTACCTAGGTGTGCTAAGTCGGCTGTGTAAGAGAGGTTTTCCATTATATGTTTAATAACAGACTAATAACTGCGTTGCCTTACACATATATTCACCCAGATTAATTTTGGTGACTGATAACAACTATGTTAAAATGCAGGAAAATGGGGTGTTAAATATTCAAAGTCAGCATGTCAGCTGAATGCCATTTAAAAGCTCCAGGTAAAAAGTAGTGGAAATTAATGGCACCTTTTGCCTCAAAGGAGAAGGTGGTATCTGGTGCAGGTTGCACTCTGCCGCTGACCTGTAACTTCAGCGGTTTAGCTAGGAAATCATTCTGCTCTCCAACTAAAAAGGCAGCAACCACATTTCAGACTGCCTTCAACAACAGAAACAAAGCAAACACTGCAAGAAACCTCAAAGCTTTTGTTGCTTATTTCTTCTACTTCCTGCAGTGTAGTTTAGTCATATTTAGGAACAAAAGAATGAAGAGCATAAAAATGAAAGACAGTAATTTTAAAAAGCCAAACCTCTTACAAAAGCCTGAACTGAATAACCCATCTGTGTGCAATTTATAAGCATTTTTTGATCTGTATTTAATACATTTTAAAAACATAAAACCAGAGGTCTAGACAGGCTTTTTGCTACGCATCCAACTTAATCTCCTCAAATCTGTCAGCACATTTTACTTTTCAAACTTGAAAAATCATGTGTTGCTAAATGTGCCATTTGTAAGCCATAAAAGCACCACATTTATACCTGCAGTAAGATCGTACTTTCAGGCTTTTCCAAAGGCTTTATTTCACTTATTGGACAGTCCACAGGCTGACTCACCAAGCCCATAAGCTCCAATAGACTGCAGCAACTTCTATGCACAACCTTGCCTCTCATCCTGCATCGAGAAGTAGAGGTCTGAGACACTCTAGTTGTTTTAGAAATGTGCAACAAATAAATATTTCAATCTCTGCATCAATTTTTCCAAAGAAATGTGAATGTTGCTCAAGTATTTCAGCGACAAAAATCAGGAGCCTCTGTTACCGTTTCCTTCCCATCCAGAGAGAAGGAAGCAGGGAAGAGCCTTTCTTCAGTGGAGCAGCACTGACATCCAGTGGTTGGCAAACCAAATACCAAGAGACCGTAAAAGCGTTTTCCTTGTGTTTAAAGCCGAATTTTACAGTACCAGCTTCCTTGTAAATTTTAGGCACCAGAAGAAGAAAATAAAAAGCCTCGATTTCCAGCCTCATGCTTCAGCTTTAAAAACTAGGGTCAAGTAGGTATGGATATCCAGGAAAAAGCTGTAAGCTACTGAAAACTGTCATGGGCAGATTCAAAGCACAAAAGGGTTTGTGATAAAAAGGATTTAAACATGTTTCAACCTCTAGCTTCCTCCCCTGGGTACAGTCCTGCCCACATACGTGTGCCCACAGCACAGAGCCCTATCAGATGTAGTCTGCAGGCCAGCTGTGGTGATATGTTTTGAACCAAACTGATAAACTCACAAAAATGGATCTTGAATTCTTACGTTATAGCTGAGAGAGCGGCACATGGCAGCAGGTGTGCAGGAATGTCAGGGTAGAATCCTTAAGCTAGTCCTGCCTCTAGACACTTCATATCACTTGTCCTGACCCCTGTAAAGAGTTACTGCATAGGGCAAGAATAAGCAGGTGTGCACAGATCTGTGAAGGGCTGGCAACACCTTTCCAGGGCAGAGCTGTTTTGCCTCCCTCCCTTGTGAGGGTGCTCGCGGGTGAAAGGAAGCAACACCTTCAGATCAGTCCTTGAAAAAAACTCCATGTCCCCAAATCAGCATTGGTATAACTGAAAAAGAAATGGACTGACTCATCACTGGGGTGGGAAGAAACCTTTTGAAAGATACTGTGGTGATTTAATGGAGAAACAGGGTGAGCAACATTTCTTCTCACTATTAGCCTGTATACTTAAGGTGTGAATTAGTCCTACTTCCTCACCACCCCTGGGAGGGAACAGCACTGCTAGAGACCGTCACACCAACGTCCCTGTCCCTTATTTACAAAGATGTGCACTAGCCACAGCAGGAGAGGACCCCTTTTGTAGGGACCCCTCTGCACAAGAAGCTGAACACCTGAGCTGGAGCTCTCCTTGTCTTGAGGAAACTTCTGCTCCTACAGCTCTGTACTCTCTTTATTAGCTTGCTCTTACTGATGTCTAAGGGCCCCACAAATGTCATCACGGGTACAGGCTCCAAGGACTCGATAACCCTACAACCTCCCTGTTAGCAACCACTAACAGCTGTTAATGAGGAGGATGTAGGGTTGCAGATATATGCTCAAATTTCCTCAAGGTAACAAAAGCACGGGCTCGAGCCTGCTTCTCCAGGAAGAGTAATCCAGCCATCAAGCAAAAAAGCAAAAAGTGAACCTCAACAGCAATGTCAGGGTGAGCCCCAGTCAGATAGACACTTAGAGGGCAGTCTGAGCTCTTGAGCCAACAAAAGTGCTTCCCATGTCATCCTGAATTCCTACCTTCCCTAAGCATACCAGCACCTAAGATTGGAGAAAAGTAATACATGCAACCAGCTCTATAATCTGATACAATCTTCATCAGGTCAACCTGTGAATTAAGTTAGCTGAACTCTTTAACCGAGTTGCTCTGACTGGGCGTTCTTGCTTAGCGTGAGTAGTTGCTTAGCATGGGTACCTGAAGCTGCTGGAGCCTTAGGCCACAACTACTTCTACTTAGTTATATAAATGAAAGTCTTGAGGCCAACGCAAATTAGAAGATAAAGCAGATACATCCTTAGTAAGGAGCAACAACTGGAGAGATAGGAAGGAATTTACCACCGAAAAAGAACCCAATGGCAGGCAAGCAGATGCCAGACCAAAGCCAAGAGGCATGTGCAACGCCTATGAGCAATGTGAGCTGCTCAAGTGCATAGAATGTAAGGGTATAAACCCCCAGGAATTTCTGTGTTCTGGGTCCCTTGCTGAAGGCACCAGCTCAAGCTGTGCCTATTCCTGCACCAGTCAATTATTATACTATTTTCTAAGAATCTGATATCTGAGACTCTGCTGTGGGAAACCAACTTTAACAAACTATCAAACTAGCACTGTCACTTGCCAACGGCACACCAGTCCCCTCTCCAGATTTTAAAGCACTGTACCTCTGTGCTCGGACCAAAATGTAGTACAGGCTCCTCTGAGGTAGCAGGCAGATAATACTGCACTCCTGTAGCAGCTCTAGCAGCCAACTCCTAAGAAGCTCGAGTCAGCCGTTTCAAGCTGAGAGCCCTGAATCAGTACAAAGCTGAAGGTCTTAAATTAGCATTTATCCTGAAATTGTAACTAACATTAAACGGAATCTCTCTTCTCCATTAGTATAAAACCGTTCACAATTTTAATTGGTATTTTATTTCATGTTTAAAATGGTATCAGATTCACAGTGATATCAATTAGCACCTATTGGTAATTGCTTTATACTGTATGCAACTGACAATCCAAAGACAGTTTGATCACCCAAGTAATTTATATATTTTTCCCCTTCAGCAAACAGCACCAAAACCTCTACTACACATAACCTACCAGCTTAAACTTACACTGAAACATAGTATTCAGCTACTTTTACATCAGCTACAAGCATTGTCTATTTCCAATCCTGAAGCAGCCTGCAATACATTTTGTTTTTAATGTATCTGGAAGCATAAGCTGCATCTCCTGTCATACATCTGAAAGTGCCATCATCCAAACGCAGGGCAAGGTTTATACCGAGATCCAACATTAGGGCTGAGGGGAAAGTTGAAGGAATAGGCTTTGCATTTCCAGTTTTAATCACAGAATTCTTGCTCATGGTATCACTTGCCCAACCCTGACAAAGTTGAAGCAATAAAAACCACAGGGCAGGAGAGCTGGGGCAGCTTCCTTAGGGAAGGCGAAACCCCATTCTAGAGAGATGGAGTCAGAGCCCTCTTCTTTCCTGTTTCGGTTTAAAGTGGTGCGTTACCTCCCAGTGCATCTCCAGCCCTTCTGCAGCACTGTGATGCACCAGGCACTCCTGCAGGGAGGAGATGTAAGACACTGCTGTGAGCTAGCTGCATGACAGCAGCTTGCTGTAATGCACTCCCTCTCCCCTCTGAAGGGGCTAGCACAGTGTCCTCAGAGAACACTGCTAAAAGCAAGCACATCAAGCCATAACCTCAATGGAGAAATTATGAGAATTGCCAAATGCAGCAGACTGTAGCTTATGCAAAGCTCAAAAGAGTCCACTTTGTGCATAATTTTGCATTTATAAAACACTGCCTGGTTTTATCCAATATTGTAAATAAAAGGCTAGAAGGAAGCTTAGGGCAATGGGCTCAGTCCCTCAGAAATGCTTTCTTTCCACCATGCCTTGCTTATCAGATATTAAACCTTGAATCTCCTGCCCGTGCTCAGCTGGTCTGAATTATAACTTACATCATGCAAGTTTATTTACATGCTCTCTCACTCTAAGTTGTGGTTAACAGGAACAAAACAGAGCACTTGTAAATTCATTTGATTTTTTTTTTGTTTGTTTCACATTCAGATTACAACTTAACAGAATGCTTCCTCCATTTGCCCCAAAATTTCTGTGATGCAAGATAGCACCTGGAGAGTTACATGAGCAGCTACAGGAAACCTCTCAGGCTTATCTCTGCCTTCTACTACCAAGTCAAGGTTCAAGGCAGAATTTAAACATACTCCAGGTGCTGCACTATACATTTCTACTGAGTAGGAGGTCCTGGTCAGAGCCTGATCCTCTCATTTCATATGTGCACACAAAGGTAAGAAAATCCAACTGTAGTTAATACACCTGGTGTCTCTATCAACTTCCTTGTACTTTCTGGATGAATCATTTCTCTGTTCAAACTTATAGTTTGAAACGCTAGCAGCCGAAGCTAAAAAGACGCAGGATCCATCTTCACTGTAGTTTTCATTGCTGGGACCTTTAACAGAAAATGCTTGGTTTTGCTTTAATGCCAATGCCTGGAATTCAAATCCTTCCTGACCACAAGGAGACGCTCTGACAAAACGTGGCTAATTATATTTTAAACACACTTTTCCTCCAGCAGCCTTGCCAGCCGTCAGGCAGCTGATAACCTGCAGTGGAAAGCCAGCTTTCCTGATTTAGTGTGACCACTATAATTCACCTGATTCTCAAGCCCAGCTCTCACTGAGGCACACAAAGATTTACGTGCGTACCATAAAATTAGTTTTCTTGGTTACAGAAGAGTTCCAGTGTATTATGTGGCACTTGAATAAAAGGTTTTCCCAAGGTACCTTGTGAAATGAAACCAAATCCCTAATGCTCCATTGCCAGTGACATAGATACCAACAGTAATTGCTGAAATATTCTTCATACACCAGTATCAAGTATGTAATTTGCACAGTGCTATAATTAAGGAACTAATGACATTCCTGAAGAAAGCAGGGTCTACTCCAGAGCTCTGCTATTCAACCTCCTTAGCAATGACAAGATTGACTGGACAACTAACTACTTACTGAAAGAGAACATACTAAATTCATGTTATTTGTCCATTGCAAAAACACAATACATTTTTAATGAGCAGCCAAGATTTATCTGCCTTATTTCATACCAGAGTAATTGCATACAACTAGAGATTTCACTATTTTTTCAACTCAACTCCTGCACCAGAAATTTTCTGTATAACTTGATTTTCTTATAGCATTCGGACTGACTAAAGGTTCAAGCTTCACCATCAAACTACAATAGTAGAATATCTTCAGTACATCTCTCTGCTTTACTAACACACAGCTTTGCATGTGTGTATTCTTGGAAGTCTTTATTTTTGGCAAGAATTCCCTCCACTGCTTCTACTAAAAATAATAATAAAAAAATAAAAAAGGCCCTTCAAAACTACAATTTTTAAAACCAAGCCAATTCTTATTTCCTTGTAATTTATTTTATAAGATGCCACAATCTGCAGAAACAGTTGTCAAAAAATACATTTCTGTACACAAGGAGCATCATATTCAAGCAAAGAAGAGTTACTTTTCCAGGCTTTTCAACAAAAGCTTGTTGCCAGTTGTTCTGTTTGAAGTAAAAAGGTGACCTATGGCAACAAATCCAATTATTCAAGGATGAATTTGTGTGGCCCAGGGGACATTCCCTGTAAAAGCAGTAATGTCATTGGAAAGAAAAAGTCAAACTAGATAAGCCACGGAAGGAAAACATACTTAAAATTATTTATTTTGCCATGATCAGACTGACATATGTGTGTGGGTGATACAGCTGAAATGCTGGGGAGCAGACAGTATTTCAGTATTGTCATATTGAAAACCAAAAGAAATATCCAGTAAGAATTTGTCTCATGCCATAAACATTCACAGAGTCATGATGCTTCTACTCCCAGTCACACTACTTAGAATGAAATTCCTCCAACATTTGTCAAAAGAAGCTGTCAAAAAAACCCTGTCTTAAATACAGTCGCAAGATGAATACCCTCTGGGTCAGTAAGAATAATTCATAAGCAAGTCACCCATGGATTGGATAAAACCAGCATATCAAGCCTGAGCAAAACACATTGAGCACTGAGCCCTTCTACAGCCAGCACAGTTAATTATCCTGGTATGAAATCTAATCAACAGTACGAACATCCCTGGCTGAAGGGGTGCAATGTAAGTTAGTTAATAGGACAAACAGGGAGTTTAACAGAGCATCACTTACAGTATACTTTAAGAGAATGCTTCTTGATTTAAACTTCAATAAAAAGTGCAGTAAGTGTGACCCAAACCCAGCAAAATATATCAATGGAAATGCCAGATGTGGATTGAGAGGCCTGGCCCAAGGACTCATTCAACATCTCATACCCTCAGTCATGCAGCTGAGAGGATACGGACATGGGGAGAGAGGGAGGGGAGCAGGTAGGAGAGGAGGAAAGGTAGGGGGAGAGTAGAGCTTCAGTGCCTGGGTGAGAAAACAGCATGTTCTGAACTCATTCGTACCTTGTGAAAATTTTGGAACTGATTAACTTTATCCAGGAAAAAAATTATAGCAGTCTTCCAATACCTAAAGGGGACCTACAGGAAATCTGGGAAGGGACCTTTTATAAGAGCAAGTAGTGATAGGACAAGGGGAAATGGCTTTAAAGAGGATAGATATAAATTAACTATAAAGAAGTTCCTTACTGTGAGAGTGATGAGACACTGAACAGATTGCCCAGAGAAGCTGTGGCTGCCCCATCCCTGGCAGTGCTCAAGGCCAGGTTGGACAGGGCTTGGAGCAACCTGGTCTGGTGGAAGGTGTCCCTGCCTATGGCAGGGGGTTGGAACTGGATGGGCTTTAAGGTCCCTTCTAACCCAAACCATTCTGTGATTTGGTGATTCTGTGAAAGAATGTCTGATGATGTTTTTCAGTTTAATAACTATCTTTTTTTATGGAAAGTAAATGATTTTGTTATTATCAGATGATAAATTAAACTCTTTGTTGAAGAAAGAACATGTATTATTAGTGGCTACAACATGCACATTGGCTTCAAGACTTTCCGCTCTTAACTGATGAAAATGTAGCTGTTAAGACCCTTCAGTGTCCATTTCTGTGGAGAATTAAGTACTGAGAAATCTGCATACTCCTTTACAGAGGATGTAGCAAAGACTTAAAACACTATGAGGACAAATCTGATGAGAGGTAGCTGCTGGCATAAGCTTTAAAGGAGTCTTTGGGCTTTGCAGCCACAGTAATGAACTCAGAATCACAACTTGCTGTTTTTGCTCTGAGAGTTGTTTTTTTGGTTTCGTTGTAGTTTGAATGCTGGCTCCTTCAGCAGAAGTTCTCTGATCCAGGTGAATGCTGAAGAGGGATTTAGCAAATATAAACCCATTGGGCAACTGTGTTGCTGTGTTGGACAGAACCTGCATTGCTGTGAGAATCCACCCAGTTTGCACGTGCAAGAAGCACAAGCATGTCCAAGCTACCTCTGTGTCTCACATCAGCAGGAAGGTAAGTGAAAGCTTTGCCATGTGGTTCCCGAACTAGGCTGTGTTTTTATTTAGAATGTGTGGGTTTATTTTTAGGGTAATGTTGGACTTGGCTATTAGTACAGCACTTTCTGAGCACTTTCTAAAATTCATGTGGAATTTCAGAATAAATTCCCAGATATGTCACAAAAGTCATGAGTTCTCTACTTAACTGTGGTTTAGAAACAGATTCTAGATTTCTGTTCTTAAAAAGCAGGCAACTGTGAGGTTTTTGAGTGTGCACCTCACAAAACCACTGTGTAACTCAGACTTCAGTGTGCACACAGTGTGCCTTCTGTCACTTACCTTTTGGAGTTGATTTTCTTAGAATTGTCCAGGGAAAATAACCCACTTCCTCCCCTCCGCAAAATAAGTAATCCCGACCCACAATAGTATGTAACTTCTGGGGGGTTAAGACCTCCCAAGCTGGTGTGGGATTCAGTGCAGCAGGGTTGTGGTTATTGGAAGGCTGAGCTGCCAAGCCTGACGAGATCAGTGCTCCTCAGAGTACTTAGCTGTCAGCTACTTGGTGATTAAAAGAGGTTTAATATATCAATTTTGACAAAGAACATGTGGTAGCATCCATCAATTAATATGTGGTAGTTACACTGCTTGTATCTTGCTTGTTTGGAGCCTCTTCCTCAAATACTGATTTCCAAGTAGCAGGTAATTTAACAAGCTGCAGTTGTGAAACAAAAAGACTAAAAGTGGTGTTACATTTCCCAGACTGATCTTTTCTTTCAGCGGAGTGCAAAGTCTGTATGATTTAAGTCTGCTGAGGCTGTAGGTAAAAACGTTATTAATGCTCCCTCTTCCAGTTTGACTGATAGTATGGAACCTGATTTATTAGAGAAGGGGCATTGGGTGTCTCCCAGTGACACTGCAGAGAAAAATGTTTTAACAAAGACATGTGGGCTATTGTGGTTGCAGCTTGCGCTTAGAACAGGCAAGTGAGAAAAAGGGAAACCTAAGACAATACTGGTCAGAAGGCCAAAAGCTGCTGGTGGTGGATTGCTCACCAAACAGTTTGAATCAAGCCAACGCTATCCTGGGCTGCATCACCAGCAGGATGACAAAATCATCTGGGTTCAGCAGAATAGTAGTGCAGCATGTCACAGTCCTGTTAAAAAATCACTTCAGAGTAAGCTCAGGCTCTTCTGTTGAGAGCTTTGTTAACTGTAGTACTTGATACTTTTTCCAAACATTTTTACTCCGGCTTAGTAAATTTGACAGAACTTACTGCTACAGAGACTGTTTTCAGTTCATCTGCTGTGCCTCCTGTACCTTTCTACCCAGTGCCAGTTCTGTGTCCAGTGGTGCATGAGTTCTGTTTGCATGGGTGAAAGCTGAATTCTTCTCTGCCACTCCCTCAGGAGGGCTGTGGCTGTGTCTGCTCTTGTTTTTGAGAGGTTTGAATTTTTGAGATCCCTGCCTCTGTCAGAGGTGAAATTGTCTGTTTTAACAAGTAAATGATCAGGAGAGTGGAGAAAAGGACTGGCACGTCATGCCTTTAATAATCCTTGCTTCTAGAAGAAGGCCACAGCAGCACAGTCCAGCTGTGGAGGAATGTGGGCATACTTCCAGGTAGTTTCAGTTGGAACAGTTTTGTCTCTAGTAGCTTGGTTTTGGTTTTGTCTTGTTTCTTTTCTCAAGGTTTTACTCTTGCTCTCTTCAATCTCTCAGGATGAGTGAAATGGACTGTAATTGCCTGAGAACCCACGAAGATCTTTGAAGACGTGATAGGAGAGAAAGGGCTCTAATTAAAGCAGGAGTTGGGCAATATTGTCTTATCCCATTGCAGAAAGGGGATAAAGCTTAAGTTTTTCATTGTAGAGGGATTTTATTTTTATTTGGATTTCTTGTTATATGTAACTGACTGTGCTCCAAATACTACTTTGCTTTAGGCTCTCAACCAAGCAGACAGCTGATGGACCCGGCGGCCTCAGCCAGCATCCTCAATTCCTGGATTTAACTGCGTTAACAACCTGTGCGTGCACTCTTCTGCTGGCTTATGCAGCTGAGACTTGCAATGGTTTTTAGTCCCTCTGTATACACAACAGGACCACAGTGGTGCTTCCTGGCAGTGGAGGTACCAGTTCTTCCCTGGAACTGCTTCATGAAGCAAAAGAGGTGAGGTTATACTGTCACAAATGTCAGCTGCGTTGAGCTTCCCACTGTTCAGTAGTTCATCTTGTGTGCTTGCTGAGACTTGAGCTGCCTAAGGATTTGCAGTGGGAGAAATTATTCTTTGTCATAGCTTAAATCATTCTAAACTGGTATTGACCCAGAATTTGAGATTATTTCTAGTAGGTGGGACTTAGTCACTTACATGACAGTGAACAGTTTCAGGCAGATTTTTTTTTGCCTTTTCTCATTTTTGTATTTTGAATGATTGGATTTCAAATAAAGCATTAGCAGAGACTGGGTCAAAGCTCAATGTTTTTTAAAAAGGAAATTTTGGGAAAATTGCTTCATAATGACTCATCCCATTGGCCTAGATGTGAATTATGAAATAAGGAAGAAAACTACAGAGTGTACCCAGCAGTGAAGACTGGGTGCGGATTTGTTTGTTGTGTTTTAAAGCACTTGATTTTTGAAACTGTAAGTCTGTATATTCCAGTGAGTTGTCTCCATCTGTGCCCCTGTTGCCTTGTCTTAGCCTATCATCTGTATCCTGCATTGCCACAGGTTGGGCTGCTTCTGAATATCCTTGATGATGCACAAGTATCGTTTGTGAGAAAAATTTGGTTTACTACCCTATATATCCAACTCCTCTCCACCTGCATAATGTGTGTCATATTAAAAAGGAGATCTAGATCAGATCAGATCTTGTCTTAGTTTTTAAAGGGTAGTCACAAAGAAGATGGAGACTCACTTTTTACAAGGAGTCCCATGGAAAAGATGGGGGGATAGTGGGCACAAGTTACTCCTGGGGAGATTTTGGTTGAACACAAGAAAAAATTTCACCATGAGAACCATAAGCCATGGGAATAATCTCTCCGGGGAAGCAGTGATTCCCCAGCATTGGACACTGGACAGGGTGCTGGGCCACCGAGTCTGTATCATGCTGTGCCTAGAAAAGTTGGAAGTCCCTTCCAAGCTGGGATTCTAGAAGACCTGCAGTCTCCACAGCCCAGAACCACCAGGACTGCTTGCCTCCCTCAGCCTGGTCCTGTCACACAGGTACTGAAGGCTGAACTGTAGAGGTAATGAGCACCCAAACGCTCATCAGTGCACTGCTAGTGAAACAGTAAGGTGGAGGATTTGATAAGCTACCACAAGGTGAGCTTGCTGTGGACAGCCCGGGCTGCCGTGACCAGCCATGGTGAGAGGGTGTCTATTCCCTGCCTAGGATTCTCAGCACACCGGGAGCCCGTCTCCGCCACCAGCGACGGCGCTGATCATGTGTCTTCGCGGACGTAGCACGCCGGCAGCCCGCCCTCACGCACAGCATCCAGCGCGCATGCGCCGAAGCCGATAGGGGAAAGCGCGAGCAGCGCCGGAGAGAGCGTCTTGGGCTCGGCTCCGCGCATGCGCAAGAGGTGGCAGCGCACTTTTTCTCCGGTTTAGCACAACGACAAGCGCCAAGATGGCGGCGGTGCCGCGTGGGGGAGGGGTGGCTGGGAGTGAGAGCTGACGGTAGCGGGGCGCTGGTTCCCGGCGTCGCCGCGGGTTGTGGGGGGGTGTACCGTGAGGGAACGGAGGGAAACGGAGCGCACCGCACAGGCCCGCGGCGTCGGCTTGTCGGTAGCGGGCAGGGGGAGCAGGTACCCGAGCATGCCTGAAGGGGCGGAGCGAACGGCGCCCCACGCATGCGCGGCGTGAGGCGGGTGGGAGGTGCAGGGCCGCAGTGGCGGCGCTCGGCGAGGGTAACAATGGCAGCGGCGGTAGCGGCGGGCGGAGGGACGGGGCCCGGGGCAGCGGCCGCTGTGGCGGTGAGCGGAGGCCCCGCGATGGCGGCGCTATCGGTGGCGCGGCGGAAGGACGGAGGCCCCACGGGGAAGTTCTGGGAGAGCCCGGAGACCGTGTCCCAGCTCGACTCTGTCCGCGTCTGGCTGGGGAAGCATTACAAGAAGGTGCGGCCCGGTGCAAGGGGGGGGATTTGCCCGGTCGGGGAGCGAGGGGGGGTTCCCGCCGCGGGGGGAAACCGGCGGTTCAGCCGTCCCTTCCCGCGGGGCTGGGGGGCGGGAGGCCCGGTACCGCCGCTGGCCTTTGTCAGCCGCGGCCTCGCCGCCGCGCCCTACCCCGCAGCGCGGCCGGGATGATCCGAGGCCCTGCTAGTGCGGGGTGTCCGGGCCCGGGCGGCAGCTTCGGGGCAGCCTGTGGTGGGCACAGGCGGGCCGAGGCCGGTGCTCCGCGTCCTTGTTTACACCGAGACGAGTCGCAACGGTAACTTTCTTGTGCGGGCAAGTCCCCGTTCGGTGCGCCCGGATTTTACATGGTTTCACTTAAACCGCACCCCTTATGTGTCGGTGGGTTTATTAAAGTGGGGGAGGAAATAAAGGAAAAAAAGAAGTTCGTGCTGTTAGGGAACCGCTTTTCGCTGGATCTGGTGGCGTTAAGAGCTCCACGCGTGTTGACTATACTTGCAAGCAAGTTCTCTTCGTGGTACTGTCACTACTGACTGTCGCCCATGTAGTCCTCTTCCTCTTTCATTTGGTTGACTGTGTGTTCTGTTTCTTCGCTTTCAAGTGTTTTTCCTGTGTAATGGTTTTTTAAATTTCAAGAGCTAAACCTTGAAAAATTATCGAGGTGAATGTTCCAGAAGATCTCACTGCCTAGACAGCTTTGTAGCCATCCTAGGATGAGGATTAGCTGGGGCAGAGCCACATCAAGGAGAGATACTGGACAACTAAAGGCGCCTTAGCCTCTCTATTTGCCTGAGATTAGCAGGTCAGTCTTCTGTTCTTTGGCCGCTCTAGTGTCAGTCACCCGCAGAGAGGTTTGCCTGTGGCTCTGTGGGTGCTGTTGGTCGGGTTAGTTGTGTGGCTGTGCTCCAGAACTGGTACCTGAGCTGGGTTAAAAACCGGAACAGGCTTAGGGATTTGTTTTACCGGTCCTTCCACTTTGCTTGTTCCAGCGCAGCCAACTACGGCTGTATTGCTGTCGTTTGAGCAAGCAGCTTTTACGCTGCTTATATTGATGAGGGAATTGTAACCTGAAAATACATGCTTCGTTTGGCTTTGTTTTGGTTGTCCTTCTCTGCTGTTTGTAGACTGCCTAGGAGGTGTGTTCTTTCGTTCCATTTTTGTAACTGAACACCAGCAAGAACTCAGTGAACTTTTGAAATAAGTTTGAAGAACTGGCACCTACTATGTTGCAGAAGAGCAAGTAATTTATTAAAAGCTTTAACAGTTATTGTCTCTTGCTGTTACGACTGAAAACTATCTAGACAAGCTGGTTCTTGCCTTACTGGCCTGGCAGGGCCTTTTATCCATAGTTCAGGGGTGTGAACTTTCATTTTATGTGCCAAAGAAAAACTCCATTATTATAATTGGTTTACACTGTATTACTGATTATAAAGATTAAATGCTTCTATTTATTTCTGAAACTCTAGGAGGTAATGAGAGTTAGGCTAAGAAGCAATCTTTACTGGCTGATGAATTTCAAGATACTGCTGTGTAAAATGCTTAAAAAAGGAAAATTATTATTTGTTTCTGGAGACAAGCTGATACTACTGTAAATGGAAATGCTAGCTCCTTTTTGATGTATGGCAAATGGACTCTGGTTCGTCTGGCATCTATATTCATCTTGCTATAGGTGCATGACTTTTTCAGAAAGGTACCTGGTGATTGTAGCTGACTTTGGCTGGTTTGTGCTCTTAAAAAACGACATGTGTCTTGGCAGTGGGGAAGCAGTCGGCTGTAGTAGGTGTTATGTCCAGCTCTGAAGACATTGAGGACCAGTCAGAGAGAATCCTGAGAGTAGTGCAGGCCTGATCGAGGATCCAGAGGTTGCGATGGTTGAGGAGGGAGTTGGAGAATTGCAACTACAGATCTTATCCTTTTCTAAAGAT
>JBCJKH010002800.1:0-16680 GCA_039877255.1 Loriculus beryllinus
TGGCAGTGTTCAAGGCCAGGTTGGACGAAGCCTTGCGTGGCATGGTTTAGTGTGAGGTGTCCCTGCTTATGGCAGGAGGATTGGAACTAGATGATCTTAAGGTCCTTTCCAACCCTAGCTATTCTATGATTCTATAATTCATACAGTCTTGGGGCATACTCTGAAGAGTTTACAGATCAAATGTTGCAATAAACTGAACTTACTCCTATCGCTGTATTATTTATGCAGATATTCTGAACATTTTAAAATCTGGCCTTTTAAAAATCTATTTGACATCTTGCAGCAAGTGTTTAATACCTTATTCAAAATGTTTGTTGAGCTTTTTACTGATGAGTTTGCTGAAAACCGGGAATTCAGTCGATAAAGATTTCCAGTGCTAGTTTCAGTAGTAAAACAATTTGAAACAATTATCCTGAAAATTGTGAAAAAGTATTTTGCCTCTATGATATTTTTCTTGAAAAATAATGTCTTTTCAGGGGAAAAAAAGAAAAAAAAACCCAACAAAATAAAACCAAAGCAAAAAATCGAAAAAAAACCCCAAACCCCAAAATACTTCCTTGCTTCCATTTTTTCTAACAACTTAAATAGCCTATTCTTTCCATCGGGCTCTTGACAGTGATCCATTTACCCACAGCTAATTGCAGGACTGAGAAGTACACTGAGGTATACTTCACATAGCGTACAGAAATTGAAAGCTCTGTAACTGGTAGGAAAACATTATCATGCAATTCACCCTGGTGCAACTTGACTTAAAGTAGGAAAAGCAAAGATTGTAATGAATCATTAAGGCCAGACCTAAGAGCACTTTGCCCCTACAGAGATAACAGTTTCTATTAGAAAATATTCCTGCCACAGTAGCAGAAGTAGCAAAACTGCACAGACTTCCATGGATGACAAAGACAAGTACTTCTAATTTAAGTTGTTAAATGATTTTGGTGCAACTAAGAATCCCTATGAAATGTGAGTGAAAGACACATCGAGATTCAGTACCTAAATGTGACGGTTGTGAAAATTCTTGCCTATATTTATATTCTGTGCGCTTGATTTTAGATCAACGTTCAAAATTATCTGACTTCCAAAGGGTACCAAAACACAGCACTGAACTACAGGACACAGGCCTGAAGCCTTATGTAGTATTGTACTTTCACAGAATGCCAAAGTACAGTATTTCATTATGAATGTGTCAGTGGTTAATAACCATCAAATCTATGACTCATGAAAACGTCTATACATATTTTATTAACAAAGCAACATTTCCAATCTACTCTTACAATAATGGATAATGACCGAAGGTTCATCAGGGTTAATCAAGAAAATGATGTAAATTTTATACTGTATTATGTTTCACTTGGCTTAAAATGGATCTTGGGTGACAACCTTTTTTATGTGTTTAATCATGATTTACAACATTATGGAAACCACACAACAGCCCCACTGTGAAAAAAATTATTAACAAGTCAGTGCATAAGTCATCAAATTTTACTTATTCAAAGAAAAACATTTCTTGGGATATTCAGCATCCAGTCACTGAGTTTGCTTTCTGTAGAAATACATGAAATAGAATCTAGATGTTTTGAGATACCCTGTTTTAATTTATCTTTCTTTTACATTTTGTGGATAGATGGAGACATCACTATAGCAATTTATATATTATAGGGAAACTATCACTACATACAGGTAAAGTTGAACTGAATTTTAAACAGATGTATGTTAGCATGTCTACATGATAAAAACAAATTTGGAGCAACCAAAGTAGTTAAACCCTATGACAACAGATTAAAAAATCAAAATAACCTAGCTACTATAAATGCCCAAATAGTAAATTCACAAAAATCTTTGCTTTTGTTCATATGAACAGCTGAAATGCAGCATACTATACAAAGAAATCATGATTGTTCTTAGCAATAGTTTGTATCACATTCTGTATGCATAAAATAATACCATTTGGAGAATTATGAGGTTCCATTCTCATTCTGCACAACTGAGCTAGAACGATAGCAAGTTGAATGAGATATATACATTTACATATAAGTATATATTTTTTTACATATAACTGTAAACCTAAATATAATCTATCTACCTACCTAGCACCTAAATAAACAGATTGATTTCACAGAACAAAAAGGAGCATTGTAAGAAGTCTGGGTTCAAGAACATGAGAACGTTGTGGCTCACATACAACTTTAAGCTTCAGACAGTGAAAAAGTGCTTATATAGGGGAAGCTTCACTCTAATTTCATAAGAAAATACTGCTAGCTAAACATATTACATTGTACCATACAGATAGCTAGCTTTTTTAAAAACTATTAAACTGCAGCAAAATGCAAATTTCTCCCCATTTTTTTCTGAAAATGGAGAACTAGACCTGAGGTTTGTGCTTGACCAAATAACAATATACTTGGCACCTGCACAAGAAAAGTGCACTGTACACAAACCATATGACTCTTAGTTTCTTATTCATTACATCTTGCTTGCCCTGTGTGGCTCTGTCATATTTTGATGTGTAGCCTCAAGGGATATGCAATCCAAATTAGGAAGAGAAGTTAACCAAAACCATGCATACCAGCATAAAAGAGCAATTTAGGTTCATACATGAATAAAAATGCATACATGTTAAAATGATGAAAAATTAAAACTCTTATACCCCATGACTGCTGTAATTCATGTAAACTTCCCACACGCGCTAGTCTCAATTCATTCTGCCTACAAAGATGACTATATCATAACTCATGCTGCTGTCAGAGCTGCACATGCGTTCTGTTCCTTAAGTGACACGCAATGGAAGGTGAGGTATTTTGTCTCTCTTTATAGGAAAAAACCCCAAACATTTGAAACAACCATATCTTCTTCTTGTTGTTGTTGTTGTTTTTTGTGCCTCTCTTGACACCCTGCTTCTGCTTAAGAAGAGTGGTGGTGACACAGCCATGCCACAAATCCAAACCAAATGTACCATGTCAGGAATACAAACCCTGAAACATAACAAAGTGTGAAATAAGCTCCTGTAGTTTAACTTGCATAAACAGCTTTATTGTTTGAGTGCTTCACTTTAAAGTAGGTTAAAAACTCTTTAAATATTTCCAAACCTGAAGGAAATGATACAAAAGATTACCTAGAACCTTTAACGGTTCTGATAGACACAAAAGCCATTCCAGAGATGCCTGTGCAGGGACTGCGTCAGAGAGATAGATGCTATCTGCTGGAGGGGATCAGCCTGGTTTCAGTTTGAAGTAGGGAAGTCCAGCTCAACCTGATGAAGTTGGATACATTGTCCTCTCACTCTTTATCAGCTGCCTCACTCTGACTGCTTTTTCTCAGCAAATTTTAGCTTTAGCAACAACAAAAGCTTATGAGAGAAATGTACTCTTTTACTGTATACTTTATTTGAAGTCTGAGTTCATAAATGCATATTCTGTCACAGTAAATAAAGATATCATTTACCTGTATAGTGTAAGGTGTATAGTTATTCAGTGTTTCATTCTGAGGTATCTAAATTCTATATACTGTTGAAATAGCATGATGAGGGATCTACATTATTCTAAAAGCACAGCTCTGGGAAATGTCTATAACATTTCTATTTGAATCTTCCACAGCCAAGATCCCCTTTTATTATGCTAGGAAGCTTAGAAATGTCTGGGTCATTTTTTTTTTTAATGTTTCAATAGACTGAAATTCAGTTTGACCTTCTCTCATTCCAGGACTCAAGAACATCAAATTTATGTGCCTTCCAAGGAAGGCCACCAAAGCTGGCTTCTTGGGAACAACTCAGGAGGACTAAATTCCTTCTCTGACAGGTTGTGCATAAAAAAAAGCCAGAATTTCATTTTCTGATGATACTAAGATACTAAATATAATCAAAAGGAGTTAAACACACATGAAAAAAACCCAACAACAAAATCCTCTGATTTTCCAGTTCAGAAAAGCCAACAAATGGTGATGCTGAAGAGAGGAGATTTTCTGCAATGGACAGAAAAAAACAAATCCATGCAGAGGAACCCATTGTATTGGCAAATTATCAGCCTATGATCCCAGAGACATTTGGGGATGGAACAGGATTGGAATTGTTAGGATTTTGAAGACAAGGCAAGCTCTGCACTTACCACTATCCATGAAGTTCAGTGAAACTCATATTCACATTGATAAAAATCCAGCACTCAGAAGAACACTAACCATGCAGTTTGGATTTAGCTGCTCACATACTCTCAGGCTCTCTAGTCTTAAAAGTGTTGACAATCAAAACCCCCTCAGTAGATACCCACATTCTTGTTAAGATGTAACATTTGCACCTCATGGAAGGTTTTTAACATTTTAAAGACACAGGATGACTCTGGAAGATCTAACAGCACACTTTTTTCCCATCAAAAGCTGGCACATCTCCGCATGTCGGAGAGGTGGTGTTCCTGAAGTGGGTTGTAAGACAAGTGAACGCTGGCGTTACTTCATCAGTGTTACTTGCTGGCAGAAACCTGAAATAACGCTGAACAGAAAGGTGAAAGAGCTGCTTGCTGTCCTCTCCCAACCCTGCTGGATGGGCCTACTGCGGGGAAAAATTACATGGATGAGGGTGGGAGAGAGCATGAAACCAAACCGCTGCTGGTGAACTTGAGTTTTATTTGAATCCAAACAAAGCACAGTGTAGTTCACACTTGGTAACTGGAATACCCCAGTGCAAAAAATAAACAGAAGCTGTTATTAGCAAGAGAATATTTTGCTGCTAGCATGCCGTGCTAACCAGAAACTGCTACTACATTTAGCCTTTCTTAAAATTTCCTAAGCAGCAATACTGATAAAGCTTCCCAGTAAAAAAGGAGATGGTAGAGAATTATTTCCTTCCAGGTAATGGAAAGCAAAAGGCTTATGTAATCATATTCCACTGAGGTTTTTTTGGTTGGGTTCTGTTTTGGGTTGGTTTCATTTGTTTGGGGATTTTTAATACAAATAAAAGAAAATAAGCTCAGTGAATTAGTTCAGATTTAAATTTGCAACTGTTTCTTGGAAAAGTGTGAAATAATTTTAATATCCATGTTCTATTTTTCTGTGAATCAAATTTATGTCTTACTAACTCAATGACAAAGGTTTATCAAAGGTTTCTGAGCTTTTACATAATCCTGAAGAACATTTTGCTGTTACTGACGTGGTAATACCAAGCCTACCTAATTTGATACTAATGACATACCATAAAGAAGAAAAAAAAACCCACCTCAAAACCAAAACCCAAAAACATTATTAAAATCTCACAAAAGAAACCATGAAAGGAATAATGTACTAAATTAAAAGGAATTGATTACTTGGGTAGATACAGGTATCAAGCTGAAGATAATATTATTTAAACTTATTAATTTCAAATTAATCTGTTCTTTAACAATTTAAAAGCCTAAGTTTACCATCTTGTGACATATCTCATTCTATATATACAAAGAAGAACCATATTTCTTGGTGTGAATCTCCAGGGCCAAATGGAACAAAACAGAAATTCCGTAACTTCATCTCCCGTAATGAATCTACCCTGCTGAAATGCATGTGGATGTGTATGACCCTAAAAAGTTATCTGATTGTCTGAAGCCAGAGAGGAAAGAACTTTCTAAAGTCAACAGCCTCCCACTTCCAATACGGAAACCACTGTATTGCATATCCTAGTCACGAAAGCTTGTAAGGGGGAGCAATCTCTCTGTGATACAGCTTCAAAGCCACACAACTTACAGCTGAAATACAACAGGCATGTAAAGCTACATCAGTTTTTTGGGAGGAGGTGAAAGGCAGCAGGCTCCCTGAACCTGATATGACCCAGGATACCTCCTGCAGTGGAAGAACCACTTGGGTCCCATTTTAGCAACCCAAGCTACAAACCACAACCCAACACAAAACATCTCCTATCCTCCAGGCCTTCCTTCCACTCTATTTCTGTTGTCTCTGTATCTTTTGTAACAAACTTCATCCCAAACTGACTGGCAGCTGGGCACTGAGAAGATGCACACATTGGCCTGGGGAATCCAGTGTAGGAAAGAGGTGGTGTAGCCCAGAAGAGAAGAGACAGGTGGATAAAGGAGTGAGGCATGAAAAAGAGCAAATAGGGTTTGTCTGGTTTAAAAAAGAGAAGACTGGGAGACATGTGATAATGATCTTCCCACCTATAAAAACTTGTTGCAGAGCAGACAGTGATGAATTGTGCTCTCTGTCTGCTAGGTCACACAACTTCATTTGCAGCAGAGCAGATTTAGATATGATTTTAGAAATGCTATCTAACTTTAAAAGGAAGGGCTGGAAGAGACTGGCTTCACAGCCTCCTTCATAGCTGCTTTATCTCAGAACAGGTTGGTTGGTACTCCCCCTGATCCTGTCCCCACCAGCAGACAGCTATTGTTAAGTTTGTTCCTTCCCAGCAAGGTTTAATGTGCAAAATAAATAAGAACAGGGTATCTTCATCCACCAAACTAAACACTCTTCCCTTCTTCTAGATGAGCAACAGTGCCTCCTTACACTATTGAATAGTATGCCCCTCCTCCATGAGTACCTGCCTGTTAGCACATACCGAAGACTAATTCTGCCCTACAATGAAGGTATCTTTCTGAGAGGACCATGCATCAAATACTGATTACTTCTGGGTGAGGGACCTATGGAAGTCCCTATGCAACTGCTCTACTATCTTGTGAGATTTGTACTATAAAGGTTAGACTCCTACCTATCAGGCTGCCGTAGGCATGCTTCTCCTGCCTTAGAGCCAAGAGATGGAATAAGGGCTATATGCAGCTATATGCTATAAGCCCAGCATTTGGAATCATTTTTTTGGCTGTGATTTTTTTAATATATGGGTTAAAGGACAGAGAATTTTTTTCCTTTCTTCAGTCACTGGATTTAGAAACCAATCTGTAAGATGTGAGAGAGCAGGAATGTCTTTTCCATCATCTCCAAATCCAGCGTGCTTAGCTGCTACAGAAGCATGTGGGGCATGCAAAGGGACACATGGAAAAAAAAAATAGCAAACCCCAAACCCAAACAAATAGAGCTTTTCTAAAATATTTTGCATTGGTGATCAGGAGCTTTAAACAATCTCTGACACTAAAAATTCCTGAAGGAGTGCTACTCATGGCAGCTTAAATTTGCTATTAGAAATTTATTTTTGATCCCTCAAACTCTGTGGTTCACTAAAAGATCTGATCTGAGTCCTCTTTTACAACAGGAAAGGCAAGGGGTGAGCAAGATCATTTTGTGATGAAACATCACAACTGCGCCCTCAGTCACCAAACTCAGACTCCTGACAACTTCAGGGGATGTGAGTGGCACAATTCTGCACGTCAAGGCTGGTATTTTAATTTATTCTGCATAAGACTGGAAAAAGAACTTAATTGTGCCCAACTGTATATATGTAAGGCCAAACACTAAGCACCAGCCATACAGAGCCAACTCAAGAAGATTCTCATCAGTGTAGACTTTGGATATGTGGTTGAAAACAATGGTTGGCATGAAGCTAACTACCTCAAAAGCTGATCTTTGGAGTTAAGTTCTGAGGACTGTACACTAAATGGAATACTTTTTCACTTTCTCTCAGGATTTGCAACTATGAGGTGAATACAGTCTAACAAGTTCATTTTTGGAATAAAAAGTCATAATATTTGAATTCTCTTACCATGTGCTGCAATTTTTGACACATCAGAAGACATCATATAAAAAATAAACAATGCTGATTTTCTTTCAATAGACAGACTGAAAAAAAATCACAACTCCCTTTGACCCCTCCTGGAAAACCTATTTTTACTCTTACAGGTTTAGAAAAAAATGAATAAAGAGGAAAACAAGGTGTCTCTATAGTGCAGATATATTATAATCTATTTTGGGATCTGATGAGACATTTTCTATAATGTGAAAATTATTGCATCCTTTGTCTCAAGTTAAATTTTTTTGGGTTTTGTTTTTGTTTTTGTTTTTGTTTTTGTTTTTTACACTGGTTTAAATGGTTTTGTTCATGGCATTCTATTAGGTCCATAGTAAAAAGAAAATACTATTGACAATATTTACTGCAGAGACAACATCAATGCTAAGCACTTAGTACATTACATTTATCTGAAGATGCATTTGGGGGGATCAAAGTATTTTATTGTAGAATAGATAGTATTCTATTTGTACGTGCATTCCACCAAACTTAAACCATTCACAATGGGTATTGTTCTACACTGACTGGGGTGATATTCTTATGTATTCCTACATATCACTTCCAAAAAGAATGTCTTTGGGTAAATATCTTCACTTTTTCTTTTTCTTTGCCTTTCCTTTGTTTGTGCCCTTATATGACATGCTATTGAAAAATGAACTACATTTGCTTTATTTACTGTTTAACAAAAACAAAGCATGAAAAACGTTACAAGCTATAAATAAAATCATCCAGTATTTGTATTGCGCTAATTTGTCAGGAGTTGAATAAATGTTAATTATACAGCTTTTTAAAAATCAGACTTGTTAATGTCATTTTGAATTTAGATTGTTACATTGTAAATGTTTTCTATTGTGTTAATTTACACCTGTTATTACAGCCTCCATTATTAGGTTTACACTGGAACAGCTACTTTGTGCCACTGAAATTTGCTTAAAACAGCAGAAACAATTACTAATTAGGAGGGCATGTTTACTTTAATCATATTTATTTCCAAGTCTAGTTTTATATCTAACGCACTATGAAAGTGTATGATTCAATTAGCCAAACCCATTTATCTTAGGCAATTCTTCAAACGAGCATTGCTTGGAAAGACAGCAAATTCTTTCAGCACTACTTTGCCTCATAAATTTCATAGGTGACACTAATAAATACATATGGTGACTGGGTATCACTTTCTATGTGACCTCACTGTTTTCTCCTATTTTTGCTAATGCTTACTCAGTAATTGCAGCTTACTAGAATGGCATTTTATTTAAACAATGAGCCCAACTGTTTTAATCGAAGATTTTAAACCAGTGACATGGAAAGCTGTCTTTAGCATTCATAAAATCAGAATCAATACAAAATAAGCATTCAGCTCATTCAGTTACCCACACAATATGAATCTACCTCTGATACTCATCCACTGATATCTAGAGCTACTCTTATGTATTTCACAGTGCTTTATAAATTTGCAAATCAAATGCACTTTACACTTCTTAGGAACAAAAAGGTAATGTCTTTATCCTTTACAAATATGACTCTTTGAGTAGTTTTCCCAATGAAAGCTGTATTATCTGTCCATTCTCACAGATTAAAAAGAAAAAGAACCGTAAAAAACCTTTACAAATTACTTCCCTAAAGCTTATTCCTAGTATTATGTTCAAAACCTGAAGTGAGGATTAAAAAAAAAAAACCCATGAAAACCCAGAAGAGTTATATTTTCAATTGATAGTTGCTGCTCCTAATCTATGGAAATTATATTGGCAGGTAGTACAACATACTGTTGCTTTCAAATAACATCATTTCAGTATTGATAAAAAAATTCTGTACTTTGAAAAATAAATCTGAAGATAAAATTGTACAAGTCAGGGGGAAACCCTAACGAGTTCTACATCACAAGGTGCTCTGCATCATTCAGCCATAAAGGTTAATGAACTTATACTATCTCACTGTCACTGCACGGGCATAGCAGTTGTGTGACACCAAAAGTGTAACTGATGCTGCCAAAGTGGCTACAACAGGGCTATAGCTTCCCAAACACTGGCAAACGCTGCCTGTGGAATCATGTGCTCAGTGTATCAGCAATGCTACCTATTGTGATCAAATACATGAATTTAGATCACCACACTTCTTACTGCTTGGGCCGCATTTTATACCTTCCACCAGGAAGGAAATTCATTCCTGGTTAAATTCCTCTTTAACACACGGAGTGTAACAAGAATGATGAAAATCTAAACTTCTAATAAGAATTAAGCCAGTATCTTGTGTGGCCAAAGATCACAGACCTACCTTCTAATCTACTGCAACACAGAAAAGAAAACAGTGTATAAATAGAAAGCCTGATGTAATTCAGGAAAAGCTGCTATTAAAAAGTCAGCATTTAAAAAAAGCTAACAGAGACACATCTCAGCTAAGGCAATTATTTTTTAGGTTAAGAGGAGAGAAATACTGCTGCAATTGAAGATTTGTCTTCACAGGGGTTCTCAGGAAAGTCAAAGGGAAATCAACTGAGGGAACGAAGTCAGTTCCTAGTCAGATGAACATATATTAAGGCAGCTTATCCTTCCTCCAAAAGGAAAAGGGATCAGTTGTACTGATGTAAGATCACTTTGTACTGATGTAAGATCACTTTGAGGATGCACCAAGCATGTTCATGTAGGGGTTTAACACTCTTCGAGGTATACAGACTGACTTCACACATGTAGTGCCTCCCCTCTTCTGGCATTGCCTTCATCCACCCTGCGTGGGTGCTGATAACGAAGGCTGACTTAATGGACCCCATCTCTGACCTTTCATTAATAGCACCTTCTATTTACATGTGAGGTGTGAAGAAAGGGAGGTTATATGAAGTGCGTTGGCAATTTCTAAAAGCTAACTAATAATGAAGTGTAGGATAACAAATCAAGTCTGAGTCATAACTAATTAAAAGAAATGGGAATTGAAAATGAATGTAATTAGTCAAAATTTCTGAACAGTGCCTTTATTATGAAGTCAATAATTAAAATGGAGAAATTAGTGTTTGTAACATAATCAAGCCCATACACAAGCAACTTCTGGCCTTTCCTCAAGCGTCTTGGCTTTGATTACTATACATGTTGAGGGGTTTTTTTCCAAATAAGAAACTGATGAGATGGACTTAGTTATCTTTGCTGAGACATTGTCAGGAAAAGTTGACCATGGTATGTTGTTACTGACTCTATAATCAAGCTACTCTCTTTGCAACAGCAGGGAAGAGGCATGATCAATTAGAACTGAAATAATGCTGTTTGCATTATTTTGTTGAAGTCAGAAATACAAAGAATCATGGAACAGTTTTGGTTGGAAGGGACCTAAAAGGTCACCTAGTTCCAAAATCCATGCCATGGGCAGACACCTTTCACTACATCTCAAAGCCCCTTCAAGCCTGGACTCGTAATGTTGGCCATACATGTACTTGCATGGTCATTACATTATACACAGCAATGAATCTGAGTTCTAGGGTATACACGCAAAGCAGATGTGTGCCTTCTAAAAAGGGGCCTGTAGGTGTTAAATTAAGCAGGCTTCAGAAGAATCTTAGTTCATAAGAGACATATATTGATTCATTTTAATATTTTCCCTCTGAAATATACCTTGTTGTAACCATGGCCTTGCTTTTTTTACATTGCTCACTATGGATTCCCTGAAAGGGGTTTTCTTACATGCAACAATGGACTAAGAGCAATGATATTGCTTTTCCAACCAAATATTCATCCTGGTCTAATTATTTTTGCTCCATCACAACATATTTTGACACCAAAAAAAAATCACATAAAAGCCTGGTATTGTCTTCAGTGCTTGCAATACTGGCCCAGATGAGGGAGTTTTGATTGCTTTTAGCCCACACCCACCAGGCAATTTTACTCAGGCTCAGTTTATGGGAAGCAGCACATCAGCCCCAGCTCTGCCCAGCCAGCCAGGCACTCTGCTTTGCTGGTACAGCTGGGAAACCGCTGATTATAGTCCACTGCATTTACACTTTTCTTCTCCCCTTCCTCTTGCCTCTAAAAAAATGAAGATTGAGATGTGACTGCCTTTTCCAAAAGAAGAAATGAATGATTCAAAGGTATTGCATTCAGTGGAAACCCACCACTGCAAACAGCTAGATAAAATATGATAGAGTCATATGTTCTTTATTACTCCTAGTAGAAAGTAGCAATATTCTAACCCAGCGTCCCAGGCACAAAAAGTGAAAGGGAAATGCACTCATCCTCAATTCAGGGCTGATGGATAAGTGACAACTCCATTAAGCCATGCCTGTGATCTGACACTCTGTGAAAGGCACGGCTGCTGCCCAGGGAGCCTGCCTGGTGCTTGCTCCTGCTGCTGTTGTGCAAAAGGCTTCAATTAGGACTAACCTCAGCATGGGAATATTTCTCCCCGGGCAGAAAAGGATGTATCAGAGACCTAAAGCCCTTCTCTCTCCGAGACTGGGGTGAAACTGTGCCATGCTGGATTCACCTCCCCACAGGGATCCTGAAAGCCAAAAGAAATGGCAAGGAAAAAAAAAAGGGGGGGTGAGGGGTGGATAGGAGGGAGGAAAATCTCTTAAAATGGATGCATTCAAATATTCCCTACACAAACAGGGTTTTTTGCTAAAACTATTACATTATCTTCTGAAATAAATCAAAAATACAGACCTGAGTGTTACTGTAATGATGAAGAAGCTACTGAAACATAGCATTCAGACCACGTTAGTCCAGTGGACTTTATTCTTGATTCACTCAGAAAAAAAAGACAAAACATTCTTGCACAGAGTTGGAGGCCACTTTAAAATAGATATATGTGTCCATCTTTAAACCATTAACAAATCTCTTTACTATAGGATTCTGGCTAGCATGGTAAACTGGGCAAGCACCGCAGACTCAAATGCATGAATTCCTCCAAATGAAAGGTAAAGCAAGCAAAAATGACAAGCAGAAGGAGAAAGCATCTTAAAAAAATTACCAGAGATCTAGTTTTGGATTTAAAGGCAACACCAAGCCTGCCAACTTCTCAAAGAGGCTGCCAAGAAGCCAGATGCCATAACTGGAAGGATATTATCCAGAGTTTTACATCTGAGTATCATGAGTGCCTTTGAAAAAGGACAAAAAAAAAAGGATTCTGGCAAGAGCTCAACTGTTTAATTTCTATCCCCACCCTAAATATTTATTTAAAAGTTAAATTGAAACCACTGCAAAAATTAAAGACAGGATGTGTAAATACAATATTAAGCATTTACAATGACCCACAAGGGCGAGTTAGCCCTACCAAAGTACTGGAAAATTCTCCGGGAACATGAATTAAACACCCGAGGTCATCCCAAACTCCCTGTTTGAGCTGAGCTTCAGAGAGCACACAGAGTCCCCAAGGAAAGACTTGTGATGACTGAGTTTATAGAAGTGATGCCTGCCCCTGCAGCTAGGATGGGCACGGAGGACTCTATGCAGCTCGTCTCCCGTCAAGTACAGCAGGTACATGGCTCATCCCCATCACCCAACCTGCTGCACTGTGGGTCCTACATGTGCCCCAGTGCAAGAAAGCTCAGCCCATTATAGCAGCTGTCACACAAGAATGATGCCTTTGTTTTAGCTATACTGAAGGCAAGCTTGATCATATCATAGAGAAGATGCTGACCACACTTGAGACAGAAGCCAGCTTTAGACCATCGTAACAGTTTAGACGGTGTAAAGCTTTATCCATTTTCACACCTGAAGAAATCAATGCAATGAGGTGGGTAAACAGCCTGCAAGTAACAAGTTGCAAAAAAAGGGAGCTGAAGAGTCTTACCAGTGGTCAGACCAAAGGTTTATTACTTCTGTTCTGCAGCAACATCCTGTAGAGTGTGAGATAGCATTGACAAACTGGATCCAGCCTTTTTAATAAGAAAAAAAGTGACCATAATATTTGGATTTTTAGGGTGAGTAAAAGAATATCTACAGAGTAGATATTTCTATTGAACCTGGCATGCCCAAACTGATTTAATTTCACGTGGCCCCATTTTTTGAATGCATAAGCACACACATTTAAAATACTTGAATAATTCCATTTAAATGACTGGAACTCCTCCTGTGTATCACGTTAAACACTTGCAGCACAGGGTCCTCTTAGGTCACAGTCTTACACTGTTTATGCAGAAAAAAATTGCAACCAGATTGATTTGTATATCCTGCCATCGCTTGGCACTGAACATTTGTATCCCTTGACGTTAACTGGCATCTGTCAAGAACTCTCCTATAAAAAAGTTATTCAGTTGCACACGTTTGTAATATGCAACTGCATATATTACTTGGGTAAAGGAAAGGCAGTTATTTTGATTTCTGCCATAAAATACAGCATAAGTATAAACTATAAACTGCAGAACACAAAAAAATGTAATGACTTTTTCAAATACTGGCCAAGTAAGCAGCATTTTATGAGACAAGAAACAAATGTTCAGGTCAAAACTGCAAATGGAAGTGACCAAGCTTGCACCAGACTCAAAGGACCACAAGATCCACCCCCAAGACTGTGACAGGTCAACATCTCATCTTATTAAACACACCTGCTCCTTCTCTCCTTCTGGAATTTCTACAGGCTCATTAGGATTCGTTAGGGCTTTTGGGGTTTATTTTTAAGAGAACACTAAGCAACATGAAAAAAAATAAATGAAACACTGAATTAACCTAAATCCCCCTTTTAGCTAGTTCAGGTCTTGTTTATAATGTGCATGCATCACTTTGCATTTACCATGAGGCTCCTCAATTAGTTCATGGACAAGTTAACCTTCTATCTCCCAGCAAATATAATTCATGCTCATTTTATACAACACAGCATTCTGCTGGCTATTATCCATCATTTACAAGTGTTATTTGTCTATAAAAATGACACTAAAAAGTTGAAAAATGATTCTGCTCTGCCTGCTTCTGGATGTGTTTTAACAAATGATACCAATGCAAAAGGCTCTAAGTCATGTAAGAAGCAATTAGTCAAAGAAGCCATAAATATTTTTTAAAAAGGATATAAATGATTGCTTGCCAGATAGTAAAAGCTCTAAAGGTTGCTACATAATAAAAAACTGAACCTACACATACATATTTGAGTAACTTTACCCCTGTGTGCAATCCCATTAGGATGTAGAAGGTTACTCAAGCAAGTAACATTAGCCAGGTGAGTGTTTGCTCTAAAATAGTTAAAATAGTATTCTTGATTATTTATTGTTAATGAAGTTAATCAAATTCAGCGCTACTTACTCATGCATGCATTAAACAGAAACCTGAACATGACATGCATATTTATGGAACAGAGATTGAAAGATCATTATCTGTAGGGAAGAAAATCCGGCAAAGAAAAGGATGTGTAAAATGTGTCTGTTATCTTATTAGAACATAAACTGTTTTGCTTAAAACATAAATATTTTTTTCATTAATTCAATTAACCTAAATAATAACTTCCACACATGACAATTACACCTAATGTATGAATTTCATGATTTCTGGTAAAGATGTATGCCACAGTCATAGCTACCATCAACCAGCTGGTCTAATTCCATGGAAGTCAGTGGAGCTCTACCTATTTATACCAGTGTGTGTCTGGCATGTAGCTCCCCACTAATTGCATCTTCTGAAATATAATATACTGCATGCAGCCAGAAACCCCAAAGAATCTAATTGTTCTATTTACTTTTCAATTAACAAATAAGGTGAGCATTCCTCACGTTCATCTTAAAATTCTGGAATTGCAACTAAGGGGTTTTTTTGTTTTTAGGTTTAGATGCCTGTATACAGGTTTAGAGACCAGACACATGTGTTTGGCAATCCCAGAGAGAAAAAGAAGGATGAAAAAAAATTTAAAAGTGCAACTATTAAATATTCATGCCACTGGCATTCTGTACCTGCAGTGAATTTCTTGCTCTATATATGGAATGAAACCCATGGTTAAGCACATGACTCCACTAGCTATCATTTCTGAAAGAGTTCATTATAATGAGAGAGGCAAAAGACTCTCTAGGTTGCCAAATATACAGAAAAATATTTTGAGAAAACAGAGAAGGAAGACATAATTCTGCATGTTCCTTGGCCTTTAAAAGATGACAGATCAATTTTCTTTAAAAACTACCGTATTGTTCAAATACCTGAAGAAAAAAATAGTGCATTACCTTGAAACATATTTTCATGTTATATGGTGATTTTATTAACTCCTTTTTATTGCCCAGTTTAAATATTCTAATTGGCACACAGCACACTTGCAGTCACTAGACATCCATTAGATTTTAATGGGTTTGAAATGGTCTACAATGTTATAGGGTTGACGGACCTACTGCAGTCTCATTTACAATGATGCAACGTAAGCGGGGCATAAAAACACAATGGTTAATGGCACTGTAACAATAAAAAAAACCCTCTCTTCCTCCAGTTCCTCCAGCACATATTCTTATAGATGGTTTTGCACAGTCAAAGGCCAGTTTCAACAAGTACTGATGACCAAAATGAGGTCTACAAGAGTGTGTAGGTTGCAGGATAGGGGAGGAGCAGCTCTAGAACACAACACAGGTGCTGTGCAGTGTGTGTGCTGGGACTTGCTTCCACTCTATGAGCTGTATGGCCACCATGACTGCTTCCTATATGGAGCATTTACCCAACATGTACCAGAAGTGCTCCCTCCGCCGTGCATGTGAGCCTTTGTGCACACCCACGACTGAGCTAACCTGCTCTCAGTCATGCCACGCCATGTACTTTCCACAAGAACGGTTTGTCTCCTTCCACATCCAGCCAAAATCATAGATACAGAATCATAGAATCATAGGGCTGGAAAGGACCTTAAGATCATCTAGTTCCAACTCCCCTGCCATAAACAGGGACACCTCACATTAAACCACGTCACCCAAGGCTCTGTCCAACCTGGCCTTGAACACTTCCAGGGATGGAGCATTCACAACGTCCTTGGGCAACCCATTCCAGTGCCTCACCACCCTCACACTAAAGAACTTCCTCCTTATACCCAACCTAAACTTCCCCTGTTTAAGTTTGAACCCATTACCCCTTGTCCTGTCACTACAGTCCCTAATGAAGAGTCCC
>JBCJKH010002805.1:0-18875 GCA_039877255.1 Loriculus beryllinus
ACAGCTTCTCTGGGCACCCTGTGCCAGCACCTCAGCACCCTCACAGGGAAGAGCTTCTGCCTAAGAGCTCATCTCAATCTCCCCTTTGGCAGGTTCAAGCCATTCCCCTTTGCCCTGTCCTTACAGACCCTTGTCTAAAGCCCCTCTCCAGGTTTCTTTTAGCCCCTTTAGGCACTGGAAGCTTCTCTAAGTTCTCCCCAGAGCCTTCTCTTCCCTAGACTGAACAAGCCCAGCTTTCTCAGCCTATTTCCAGAGCAGAGCTGCTCCAGTCCTCAGAGCACCTCTGTGGCCTCCTCTGGACTTCCTCCAACAGCTCCACATCCCTCTTGTGTTTGGGGCCCTAAAGCTGGACACACGACTGCAGAAGGGGTCTCACACAAGTACAGTAGAAGGGGAGAAACCCCTCCTTCAACCTGCTGCTGGGGATGCAGGTCACCGAAAAAGCCATTAAACTGTACGTACACCTGCACCCATGACATTTCCCTTTTTTCTTCACTTAGATATCAAGCATACTTTCACACTAGCAGCACATGGTGTGGGCTAAAGGAAGTAAGCAGGATCCTCCCCTATTTTCAAACATGACCACTGTCACTACTGCTGATGCATCATTCCCATACAAACACTGCTGCACAATGACTAAAACTTTCTCCTGCTCCTTGAGTTTTCTCATTTGTGTCAATAACAAATAGTTCGGGTGACTGTGCACTTTTAAAACTCAAAACAAATGCACGTTTTGAAGCTTATTAAGATTGTTACCAAAGCATTTACTTGGTTGGAAATATACTTAAATTAGGTAGCCTTGAAAAGCCTACGAAAACAAATAATAAAGTCAAATGTAAACCTCATGATGGGTTTTTTGTAACCTCAAAAGACTCTTATTTTGCTTCTCATTTTCTTCAAGTGAATTGACCATTTATCTTTATCCTATTACTTGAGTGTGACCTAATTGCACTGCATTTCCTCTGTATTTAACTTTTTGTCCCTAAGAAAGGCCTGTGGTACAATTTCATGTACAATTACACTTAACTTCTTCACTAATAGATTCATGTATTCTTTAAGAGTGATGTGCTCTGAGCCATTCCAGGCTAAGCCAAGTTGACAGACTCTATTAAAGCGCAGTACTGTCACGGACATTGTGATTCTTAACACAAGTGCATGTGACGGATACCAATTACTTTGCTCTTTTTCATAAAAAGTCTGCATGACACGGGAGTTGTTAGGAATGACTGATAAGATGACTGAATGCTTTACATCATGATTTTCAAATGTGATTCATCCTTAATCATGGAGTAAGCATAACTGCATATCCATCACATTATGACCTGTTGTATGCAAGAAAGGCAGATTAAGCTAGTCACCTCCTAACCAAAATTTGTATCAGGCTGTGCTAATTGTCACTTAAGGAAGCTGTCATCTTTCTTCATGACAGTACAAGGATGTTTAATAATCTTAACATCAGCCCTTCAGACGCATTAGCTTATTAGATGAATCTTTTCCAGAAAGCAATTATTTTAATCAATGCTAAAGCATAGAAGTTATCATCCCTTAACAAATAGCTTTAAAAGCAATTAAGTAGACAGTTGTTTCTAAACACCCCAGGATCGCTACTGCAGACAAAAGGACAGCACCACTTGTTCAGGGTGGCACTTACTGAAAAAACATATGTATGTAAAGACATGTAGAAACAAAGGAAATTCTGTAAAAATTAAATGCCTTCATTACAATTCAGAAAACTAAAAAGGATCGTTCTGCCTCTCTGTACTTAAAACACAGCAAATATTAAGGTCATATTCTAGGTTTGGTTCACTTACAAAGAAAGATAAACTGAATAGCAAACATTGGACGTGCTTCTCCCTGCACTGAACAGCTATACCTAATAAATGAAGAACTTCAAGAAACAAAAATTTTAGTTTTCTTACCAATTAAGAGCTGAAGACCTCAGAAAATTTTTACTCCACAACACTGATGGAGTTATCTTCAGAGTTCCTGAAGACTGGATTTTATGAAGCTGGTGTTTGACAACTCCTGTATGATTTACAGAGCCAAAAGACTTAAAAAAGTTTTTGAGATAAATGAATTAAGCAAAATTCCTACAGAATTAAGTAGATGGAAAAATATCTGTTAGAACCAAGAGAGAATTTTTCTTCCCATGATAAATTGTCAGGGTTTTGATATAATGAAAAACATACTAGGAAATACTTTCAATTCTTTGAAACAAGTTAGTACTTATTCTCCTCCTGCTCAGTAGCAGAAAACATCAGCTCCCAGTTGTTCACAGCAGGTTTTCAATGATATAGTCACATATCAACATTTTTGCTCACGAGCACTTTGAATGCAAAGTGCATTGCAAATATGCAAACATGTAAAAACTGTGACTATTTAAAGAAACTTTCTCCCTTACAGCTTTACTGGACTTTCTTTGTGTAACAGTTTCTTTACAAGAGAACAAGACAGCCATCTAGAGGGGAAGAAAAATAAACTCTATTTACATCACTAGGGAACACTGAATGGCCAATTCACTCACTGTAAGCCAGAGAAGACACAGTCCAAAGAGATGTGAATCTAAGTGAAAAGAATCCACATTACTGTACCCAGTAGGGGGGTTATTTTCATTTTGTATTTCAACATAACTCACTTAATCGATAACCCTGAATCCCAAAAGTGACAGTTCCCTCCTTTTAGGATGATAACTTGTACAGAAAGTACATTTTTTTATGAAAGTGAAATGATGTTCACTATATAGCACAGAAGTCTAAAAAATTAAAAGCACTGATCCATAACTAGGGATAAAGATGTCAGTTCTGTCCAGCTTCTTAAATATATTATTGTATTACTCATTTCCTTCTCCTGTACCAACTGGATCTGGTGCAGAACTAATCAGCACAAAAAGGCAACTAAACTAGCAATAAAGTTCCTTACTACAGTATCATAAAACAGCATTTATGGCTACCAATGCCCATAGTAGCTCATAACTGGTAAGCTGTAAACCTTCACAGTAAGTCAACATAAGTCTGAGTTCCAAGTGGAGCATCAGTATAAGCAGTTACTTCTTGGTACTTCAGAGAATTTGGTAAACTTGGGGATTACAGCCCAGTGGGAAAGGATTCTGGATAATTCTTACTGCTTATTCAGATCAATTCCTGGCAGTGGGAAAGCCTAATGCACTTCTATTAGCATAACTGTTTTGAAACAAATGTTATGCATGGAGAAAAGAAGACAAAATGTGAAGAACCACCAAATTATCATTTGAAGAAAGTACAAGAAAAATCTTTCTATAGTTTTGATCCAGACTGGGCAGAGGGAAGACTGAGGCATGAAACAAATGATCAGCAATGCCTTTCTCTGCCTGGACCAATTTCCTTTTTTTTGGTCTCAGTTTCTACCTTATCAGAGATCTCATTATTCCTGACTTGGTAATTCCACTGTGACCACTTCAGGCCAGCTCTCAAGCTATTGGGGTACTTGACAGGTCTTTCACTGTACAAGGACAAATGCATATAAAATTCTCTTGTACCTCTTGCCATTCCCACACCATGGAGTAAAGCTCTTGAGTTGGGAAAGGTCAGGAACTGGGGGTGTACATGGGACGTGGAGGAACATTTGATTCTACTACATACCAATTTAGGAAGTCTACAGAAGACTTCACACTAAAGCACCAAGATTTCTGGCTGAGCCTGAGCCATTTCACACACTCCTTTTTGCTTCATATGCAACATGACATGCGGGCAGGCCACTTACTGGCACCAGCTAGTAGTAATCTTTGAATTAAATCCAAATATGTTCTTTAAAGACTTTTTACATTGTTCTTCTAATGATGACCTCTTCCTTAGTTTTGCAATGGTTTCAACTGGCTTTGCAATCACTGATACAGCTACAAAAAGTAAAACACCTTCTTCTAACCCCATTATTATGAAAGCTTCAATTTTATTATTCGCTTTTAATGGGAAGAAGTTAAACTCCCCCAGGAACCATAAAAGGGAGGGTTTTGATCTATCAGCTAACGGAAGGTTGCTGCAGAGTCACGCCTTCAGCAGCCAGTCTGGTAAAGGGGATATCCTTGTACCTGGATGACAAGACAGATATTTCCTGTTCTTATTTTTTAAAAATATTTTTTTCCATTTTAAACAAAATTATTTTAGGGCTTTTTCTGTTTGATTTTTAATGGTTTGGGATTCAGGGTTTTTTTTCTTTATCTCTTAGCAATCTTTGAAGACTATTTAAAAAAAATCTTGTACCATAAACTGAAATTACAAGCTCAGCCCAAGACAGTCTTAAGATAACTAACATTCAGATCATCCTGCAAAGGTAACATTCCTGTTCATCACACAGTAGTTTAAAATGGTAACATATTCCCTGCTCTACACAGTGTCATCTTCCAAAAGACAGTAACACCAGGATTTATAACAAAGACCATCCAGGTTATTAAAAAACAGCAATTAAGAAAACCACCAAAACCAAACCCCAAACAGGGAAGGAGTGGAGGGAAAACTGCACATCAGATCACCTTCCAGGTCAAAAGCTGTCTGGCTCAGCACCTGGTTGATCTTCAAATGAGATTTCAAATCTGAGAAGTGACTGCAATAGCTCAGAAGACAGCTCTGAACAATCACTATCACATAGAGCATGTTTTTAACCCAGTAAGTTCCAACTAACAGCCTCAGGACTCTGGGGACTGCAAGTGCGACGCATACAGGCTCACGGAATTTTTGAAGACTGGAAGTGAGATGTTTTTCCTGCTTTCAGTGGTAATCAAAATTATCAGTGTCTCACAATACAATTACATAAGCATATCAATGCAAATATTTCCTCTTTGCTTTTCTCTTACAGATTTCTGCTAAAGAGTAAGCAGTTGAAAGACATTTGGGGGGGTGGGGAGGGAGTAAAGAAGGGGATGGACACAGTATTAACAATGAAAACAGTTGTGAAAACTCCAAGTGAAAAGTGAGATGCAGCCGGATTGGCACAGCTTCTCTCAAAGTAGGAAAGAAAAACACAACATTAAATAATTAACAGCCACCTAACTTATACATTTACCACTTTTTAGTCAAAACAAGTCCTACCTTAAGAAGCAGCAGCCTTCAAAGAAGATTCCCTTATGAAAGTGAAATGTGTAACTTTAGATATTCGTAGTTACTAGAACTAACTATGCAAACCCCAGAGAAAAGGCTGCATGAGTTCTAGGTCTAGATGGGGAAAAAAAAAGAAAAAAAGTTTCTCTCCTGAGCCTGAGCCCTCTTCCTGCATTTGAAATATTTGCTATTTTGCCCTGAAAAGCAAAACAGCTTCTGGGAAAGTCACAATTCAGATTCTTCAGTCTGGATCTAGCAAACACTCTCCTCTTCAAATGCCTCAGCCATAGCCTCCAGCGTTTTTCTAACCTCCTGTTAAAACACAGATTTGTTTTAATTGGTCCTTTTCCTTCAGAGTGGTTCCCAGCTGCTTCTCTCACTTGCCTCACCAGGTGTCTGAGAGGTAAATCAGGATAATTAGTTCTGAATTACCCAGCTGATGGCTGAAAAAGTGACATCTTCAGGTAAAAAACAGGAAGGTAAATGGCATCTTCTAATGTAACACACAAATAAAGGACAGAAAGAGAAGAGGGTAGTCAAGACACTTTGTCTTCCATCAAGTCCATGAAGTTAGTAAATATGGTCATATTCCCTGCTACCAAAGACAAATCAGCTGCTCACAAACCTAATTAGCAAGTCTTACGTTGGAAAAAAATATCCAGCAGCACCCACTGATTGCAGCCTCAGTGATCTGAAGAATATGACCCACCAGCGTATTTTCACCATTCGTAAAAGACAGAAAGCAGCAAACCAATCTTCAGAAGGTTTCATGAGCCCTGAACCTATTTTCCCTATAACAAATTACAAAAAAACTTCAGAGATTTGGTCTGACTTAGCATGGACCAATTTACAAACACTAGCTGTGAATGTACTTCATTATGTGGTTATGCTGTAAAGAGTCTCTTAGGTAATGAAATTGAAACAAGAAATAAAGACAGAAAATATATTCCCATGCAGTAGGTTCTCTTATAATCCAAGCTAGAACTTTGAAGACACTCATCTCTTAAAACAGCAGGAGGAAATGAAAACCTGACTCACTTGCATTAACAGAAAGACAAACAGCTCGCTCAGAAAGTGGTGTCAGTCATTTCCCTCAAGAGGTGGTTAACAAGCTGTACCTATTGAGTCTGGGACCAAATTTAAGCTCAGGTGAGTGGACAAGAAAGTAAGGACTTCTACTGACTTACTACTGTGCATGTTTTGTACACAGTGCTGCAGTTTGTATTTTATTGCATTTTGGTGGGGTCTGTTGCATGCATTTTGTTGTATTTTCACCTATAACACAGAACAAAGGTTTGTTTTTAACGGTCTGCTTCTGATTTACTCAAATTGGATTTGTCTAGGACCCTAGAGTCCATATGAACATGTTTTCAGGATACCTATTAGATGTAATGAAGAAATACAATTAATAACTCTAAGACAGTAACCTGGAAGTCTCCCCCTAACACACCTATGAACTCTTCATGATGGTAGATTTCAAGAATATTCCAAGGGAAATGTTTTCTAAATGATGCACTGAAATTCTTAGCCCAGTAAACAATATTCATACCATACAAAGGACTAAGGTGTTGTATTTTTTGTTCATTAAAGTGAAGGACAAGCCTTGTAATTTATATTATCACTAAATATTTAGGGGTTTAGTTGGCAGCTTTTTTGGGTTTTTTTTTTTTTTTTATCTGATACAGCTAACATTTTCTTTCTAGGATCAATGCTGTCACAGCAGCAATGAAAAATAAAACAGTAGTACCTTTATTGACATTCCCAAAATACCATTAAAACTATTCCCAAGCAGGCAAAATCAATGTTATAAACTCAAACTACACCACTCTGCTTGAAGATATAAAAGATATTTTGTTCAAGAAGCCAAGAAATTAGTAGTATAACAAAGTAGCTAAAAATGCTGTCGTGCTTTTTGTTGTGTATGAATTGCATAGCTGAGGAGGTACAGTTAAGTGCCTGACATAATGAGTCATGACTGGAGCTGGAAGGCTTATTTGCCCCTAAGTGCCACAAAACCAGGGAATTAACACTAAAGTAGCTTATATCAAATATAAGATCTATTGCTTCACTTCACAGCAGGTTTTAAACTCAACTGTTAACGGATGGAATATCGATCTACACCTTCCTGAAATAATGAAACTTGCATTTTTAAAAAGCACATCTTATTTGCTGTTTCAGTAACATTTCTTTTCATGCTGAATATATAACATTGTTAATAATTCTTTAACTAATATTTCACCCTAAACACAACCATCTAGGTGAATAACATCAATAAAACAGTGGCTGCTTATGCCAGAAAAGTCAAAGCTTTCAAAACAAATATCAGAGCAAAACAGAATATTTTTATTGGTTGCTTATACTCTACAGCTAGCAGAGCTAGAAATATCTTGCAGCATTCACAGACCTGTTCGACGCAAGAAGCACCTGAATGTCATCAAATCCAAGTGCTCTCTCAAAGCTAGATGAGATCAGCCCCAGCTTTTCCTACCTGAAGCTCGAAACCATGAGGATGGAGACCCATAATTCTCTGGGTAACCTGTTCCATGTACTGCGTCACCTTCTCAGAGAAGACTTTTCTTCCTTAGCACATACTCCGAGGTGCCCACGCTGCAACTTGACGTCACCCTCTCTCATCATGCCATCAGCCACTATCAGGAACAGCTTTCTCCATCATCTCTGTATCCCTTCTTTGACATTAAAAAAGTATCAATACAGTTGCAAAACCAAGCGGAATGGTCATATTGGAAATAAGGAAATATAGGAACAGTTCTAGACATGGAAAAATACTGTTCATAATACAAAGGAAAAAATCCTAACATGATGGATCTTGAGGAAAAACTTTACACTTTTACTCCACATATTTGCTTTGCATTTGAACAAACTGACTGGAGGACAAAATGCTATTTATCCAGAGAATATAAGATAATTTTACCAAATTTACTCAGAAAGAACTCCAGCATTCAGAAAAATACCTCTAGAAGTCCTTTTTAAAGGCTACTTCTCTCCTGCTACACATTTCCAACGGTCAAGGTAGGAACCTGTGCTAGAAAGGCAAAACATAGTGGGAATAGGAAAGGAAGGAAGATGCCCTCATGGCCCATGGCAGGCTGTTGGAACTAGAAAAGCTTTAAGGTCCCTTCAAACCCAAAACATTCTGTGATTTGTCACCATTTCTGTCACATGCACAGTAGTAGGAATGGAAAAGTAAAGAAAGAAAAAAGAAAACGCTTTACCTGTGATACAGACACAGTGCTCAACAAAGCAGATTTAAAGAAGCTTTTCCTCAACTGCGCTGTGATAAAAGCTTTCTCAGTCTTCAAGGACAAACTGCAAACCCCTCTGGACTCGTCCCAGCACCGAGTGGATGTGCTCTTGTCCCAGGTAAGCCCTAAGACAGACACCGAGTAAAACGACTTCGAAAAACATAGTAAAAACAACCTTCTCGCAGGCGTGTTACCAGAGTGCCATCTACCGCGAGCAGGTACCGGGAGCTGAAAAGCATCCGCTCCACGCTTGAGGGAACGCAAAATCTCCGAGAGATCTCCATGAGAAAGGACTCAGGGGTGCCAGGAGGTACCTACCCTGACCGGAGGAACGCGCCGACCATGGCCAGGCCCGCGGACGGCGACATGGGAGCGAGTTTCCCCTCAGGTGAGCTCAGGTGCGAGGTGAGCTGAGGTAAAGCCCGGCCGCCATCTCCCGCGCGCCGCCTGTGGAGAACAACGGCAGCGGGCGGGAAACCGCCCGGAAGCCCGGCGACAGGGGCCTTCAGGGCGCCCCCTGCTGGCTGGGCGCGTCAGGCGGGCTCGGCCCGACCCTGGGACTCGGCCGGCGAGCGCCATCGGCTCCTGAGCGCGGGGATGAGGCGCTGCGGAGGGCGAAAAGGACGGAGAGCCAAAAGGACGGAGAACCCTGCCCTCGGCCCCCTCTTCTGCTGCATGAAGGCGAGAGCCCGCCGCGACCGCCCATCAGGGGCGCAGTGAGTGATCCGGTAACGCGCGAGCTGTGGGGAGGGCTGAGGGGAAGGGCGGGAAAAGCGCTCGCCCCTCGACGGGCGGGTTTAAGTCGGCACCGAAGGGGTGCTCAGTCCCTGCAGGTGTTCACACACCGTGTAAACGAGGCCTCAGTGCCTTGGGTTAGGGGTGGCCTTGGCTTAAAGATAGATTTTAAGAACTTAAAGGTCTTTTCCAACCTGGTTGATTCAGTGATTCCGGACAGCAGACAGACACCATCTTGTATTGCTCTGCTCCCTCAGCCCAGGCTTGGCTTTTCCCTCCTTTCCTCCTCACTACTACAACATGGAACTGGAAAGCCAGCCCAAGATCAGCAACCAGCTGGTGCTTTGAGAGGTACCACAGAAGGGAGTGCCGCAGTCAAACAGAAAGAGATCTTATTTAGTCCTTACATATCTTATTTACCTATTCTGGATCTTATTTATCCGTTGAAGAGCTTATTTACCCCTTCAAAGATCTAATTTATTCCTTGACAATCTTATTTATCCCTTGTCACTTACAGGATTTAAGTTCCTCAAAGGGTTTTATTCCTTTTCCCCCTTTCTGCACCTTTTTCCTCCTTAGCAGTATCAGTTCCAATTTGTTTGCAGAAGAAAGCAGAGCATCTGTACCACTGCGGGTTCAGAAGGAAAAACAGGCAGGAAAGTGAAGCGCTAGTTGATGGTTTCCCTTTACAATTTAAGTCCTTTTATTGAGATGTTGCCTTACCTTGTCTCAGCACAGGAAGGGAAAACAGGTCCCTGCACAGGGGAGGAACTAAAGCACAATTCCCATCCTTCCCCTCCCTTCCCAGCAGATTTCAGCAGAAGCCAAAAACTGCTTTGTCACTAAAGCAGCAACAGGTTAAGTGACACTGCTTGAATAGTGGCATGACTTAAATGCATTAGGAAGGACCTTACAACTAGCTTTAGTAAACTCAACAAATACTGTGCTGTTTAGTAGAAACAAATTGAACTTCTGGAGCTAGCATTGTGCTGGCAATAGTGAAAATAATATATGCCTTTAAAGTCATCCTCTAAAAACTGGGTATTGAGTTCGAGGTCAGCTCTCACAGAGTGGAAAGCTTAGGTTGACTGAAGCCTCATACAGGAAGGTGGTATTTAACTTTAAAAATACTGTGAACATAACATGGCTTTATAAAATTTGCTTAAGCATATAGGCCCCTATAGCCTGCTGCTGAAGTGTCTCTCCCTCGAACAGAAACAAGTGCAAAGGTTTCACCTTTTTCATTTTATTAGCACAAAATCAGGTAGAGTGAAGACAAAGAAAGGAACATACACGTGTACTTTAAACATGGAAAACTCACTGCACAAATGTGAATGATTTCTTCCTTCCTGGGCTCTTGCCAGTTACTTCCTCTAACCTTGAGTACCAGAACACTGGGATGGGGCTTGCAAGCCACAAAACCTGATCTTACAAGCCCGCAGCACTTCCTTAAAAAGACCCTGCTGTTCTGTTACCAAAAAGGGGCTCAGCCACAGTTCAGAACCACAGCTGCTACTAAGAGACTTGAAGGAGAGCACTCCAATTCCCAAGTCTCCTAGTAACTCTGGGAGCAGATCCTTTATGTATTTAGTATTGTACAACATCTTTAAAACAAAGGAAAAACATTTACACAGCATGTGCATACAACCTAATGTTAATGCTTGTATATTCTTTTTTACATATTTTGATGAAAATCCATTCTCTAAGCACAGAAGCAATCCCATGGTTATTTGTGACCACATAAATACATCAGTTGCAGAGACTGCTTACAGGTACAGATCTTCTTGCAGAAACTTTTATAGTGGCACTTTATATAGTCAGTTGGTCCAGTGGCTTCGCAACACCGATACACACACAGGGATAGGTAAAAAGAGGCGACATCTTTACGGGCCAGTAGCTGAGCTTACTGCATAGCAAGGCTGATGTACAGTATGACATCTGCAGTAATAATACCAATACCAATAAATTAGATTAAAAGAATTCAGATATACTTCCCATAGTATGAAAGCCAGCATTCACAAAATCAGAGAAAAAAAAGAAAAAAAAACCCCACTATTCTATTTGGATTGCATGGCGACAAACAAGGTGTTTGCCACAGTACAGAATCAACACACTTTCAAGGTCCAGTATTATTAGTAGGTTGTGGCACACTGAAATTTAATTGCCATGCAAGGATAATGCCCTCAGACATTTTCCTAGGAATTGTCCTGGTTATCAGTGAGGGTAGAGAGAGATCCACCATCAGAAGCCATTAACTTTATAATTTTTCCACTTGGGAATAGCTGAAAGTGGTTGCTTTACTCCAACGGATGGCAGAGATTCCAGTTTAGTTAGCCATGCAGTTGTTTTGTGAATAGGATTAATCACACAGATTTATAACATCTATGTTTATGCAGAAGAGAGCAGGTAGTTTATTTCTGCTTTTAATACTTCCCTTCCTTCAAAGGGGACATACCAAGAAGTGTGGTCTGAAAGCAAAGTATAACAATCTCTTAAAATGAAGCTTCAGGTCAGCTCTCCAAACCACCACAGAATCACTAGGACAGAGCTCTACCTTGCATCCACTGAAAGAGTACAGAATCCATGAGGATATTCTGAGCACATCGGTAAGAACAAGAATTATTTTATGGAATGATTTGCGAGACCAGCCCCACCAAACAAAAAGCTTGAGTTTCACAAGCCTAAAAAATACCACCACTTTTGTTGTTCATGACAAAAGGGTAAACTTAAGCAAAAGTGGATAATTAAAAAAAGAAAAAACCCAAACAGTTGAGCAAGTGACCATTCAGTGTTTCACCCAAAACTCATTCATTTGTAAGTTTTGACCTGGCAACCAGTAAGACTGTTATAAAACAGAACTCCAAACTGAAAACCCACTGCTCTTGCAATAAAGCTGGTTTCAAACCGGCATTTCTCACTCTACTGGCCTCAAAGTATTTTTACAGTAGTTGCAGTTGTCCAACATGAGTTACAAGCTGCTGCTCCACAGTTCGCACCACTCTTCTCCTGTGAAACATTACTTCAGGCTTTCAGACTACTCTTCTCTTGTTCCACAAAAATTTGGAGTGAAGAGCTGACAAGTCTATCCAGGGCCTTTCGCTCTCCTCTAGACAGCGTTCCTGGGTGTGCCATTGTGAGTCACTGCTTTCATATTCGAGGCGCTTGACTGATGGTTGCAGATTCTGTGGGAGGCAACACCTACCTCAAAGACTTCATGAATGGCTTTGCGGAAGCAATGAAAATTGTAGTCTATCAGACCTGTCAAGAAGGAAAAGAGGGGAGAGGAAAAGCTGTGCTCAGCTTGGCACATTTATGTACTCAACAGAGCTTCAAAATGAGCGTGTTTCATTTAACCAGCAGCTATTTTGCTGCTTATTTTAGTATGAACTTGGATTCATCACATTTAACAAAGCTTGACTGATGCCAGTATTTATTTAGTCTCCCTCAGTTTTATAAAAAGGTACTCATTTGGGATACAGGGAGTATATTCATAATTTAACAGCAGGTGAGGGGACAACACAAGGCTACCCCCTAAGAACAACTAGGACAGCACAACCATCACTTAAATGTTATCTTGCACTTTACGACTTTGATATACATCTTAACTGCAGTGAGAAAACACTGACATCAAATACAGTACAGTTATTAAAAGAACATATTGTCTTTTTCTCTTTTTAAAATACCAAGGGAAGGACTGGCATGATTCAAGTCATACCTTGAAATTACACTGTCATTTCTACCCTATAACATATGCAATACCACTTATACCATCATCTCCTACAGGTCCAAGTAACTATATAGTGTACCATAGCAGATGGTAGTAATACAGGCCACATTAGCTACACAAGTCATTTCAGCAGAAGGACAATGACTCATGAGAATAAAAATAAGATCTCTCTATACCTATTTCTAGGAAAAGAGATAATATTCTCCCAGAAGAAATTAAACATTTTTAGTTACACAAAAATGAAGGTGACTTACAAAGTCATAATAATGTATTTTATAGTTGATAAAAAACATTACATAAAAGCCACGGAATGGGGGGAAGTCCATACCTTTGCGCTCAAAACTCTCTTCTCTAAGAATGCAAACTAATGCCAAAAACTTTGTTACTTCCTTTAAGTACAGGACCGTTGTGTTATTGAGCTTGATAATTGCCATTGATTCTTTATCATAAGCACTTCCAGTGCCATCTTCCTTTAACCTAAGAAAGAAAAAGTTAACGCAATACATAATCTGGTATGTTAATATAATACCTAGTATGTTAGTACCTGTTAAATGCAGTTAAAAGAATATTGCTCATACTGAATGGTGAGCCAAGTGAAAAACTTGCAGTGCAGGTCTTAAGTAAGACCATTATCACACCTTAAATTTCTCTGGAAAGCTAGACCTAAACAGAGTAGAGGCCTTCACCAGACACTGTACTAGCTGAGCAGTTAACAGCAAGCTATCAGCATTTATTATTTTGTTATCAAACTAAGAGCTATGGACATTTACGGGACACTGAGCTTACAGCTGAGCATTCTTAATGGAGGTAGCATATAGTACATTATATACAACATAAACTATTGCATAGTTTACCTTCAAACCAGAGTCACTGCTACTCACTCACTGTCTCACCAACTTTACAGTGCCACAGTAAAGGTATCAGGCAATTAGTCTGAACATTCTAATGCAGGACTTCCATGTAGAAATGTCAATGGAAAGACATCTCAGCAAAATTACTTCTGGTATATTACTACAAAGGTTTCCTTCATGAGGCTGAGGCAGGGGTGTAACAAGGAGCAGGACATTTTTTGGTCTTAAGCTAAAGCAACCTGCATTTACAAGAAAAGATTAGGATGCTGCTTTCTATCTGCGAGTTACTAATTAAATACTGTAAAGCAAAACAATGTATGACAAGCTACTTCTAAGCACTCACTCCTGAACAAAAGAAAAACAACCCAAACCAAACAGTTACACAACCCTGGGCTGACCATCAGCAGACAGCCTATTAAGTGCTGTGGTATTTCTTGGCAGCATTGTATTTTCCAGGCTACAACCACAGCTCTAAAATAGGCTACTGCTTCTCCAGAGCCACTTCAGAAATCCACTGTGAAGTAGAATTCAGGGGTAAATTGTGAGAAACAAGCATTATGCACCCCTCAGAGACAGGCAGCAAGAAATGAGTTGACCTCACAAATAGCAGCATGTCTCAAACCCACACTGAGCGTAAGTTACACTTTGGAGGTACAGCATGCTACTGGCCCCAGTTACGTGCAGGTATTAACAGCCTTACACCCACCATGCCAAACGAGACATAGCAGTATTCACTTTTTACATTAAACACTTGACTTACAAGTGTAAAATGGGTGTCTAAAACCAGAGGGAAACAGAGTACAAATGCTGGATCCAGCTGCCAAATTATTTGGCTTTATTCTAGTTACAGAACCAGTGTGCTGTACTCAATAGCATCTTGCTGGAGGACAAAGCCAGCACCACTTGTGCAATGTGCAGCCTATTCTACAACTTTTAAGGGCTTTTCTTCCAAGGAGTGTTCATCACTTACCCATATATACAGGAAACATCTATCACTACATCAATCATGTCACAGCACAACTCGTATGACTGCATGTCCACAGGGGAACTGTCTGTTGCGATGTAGATTTTGCTGACTACATCGAAGAGAAAAGCCTTTTCAATGCCTGAATTCTTCAGAAAGAGAAAGGATTCGAATTACTTTTTAAAATAACTACATTATTAACATCTCAAGTAGAATTCAAACACTTTCACATTCTTAAGAGCAGGAAATGGTTTAAACATTACTGCGAGGCTTAAGACAGAATCAGTAATTACAGCATATAGTTAATAAATACAATACCCTTGTTGCTATAGCACATATCAACATCACCTTCTAGTTGACAAAAATAAAACTGGGGACTCTGATAGAACACTTTTTAGTTTATTATTAGGTTATTACAGACAGTCCTTTACTAATACAGGAAAAAAAGCATTATACAGTAGTGTGGAGCAACACATCTGACCCACACAGCTCCTTTTTATCACAACTGGTTTTTATCATGTTGTCCACATGCCTGCAACAGCCTCACAGACATAACTTAAATGAGACAAGCTACTGCAGCCTTGTCTTTAGGGTGATGTTTTATTTGATTTAAAGTATACAGCAGCAAGTTTCTATGTAACAGATTCTATATGAAATGCAAACATTAACAGAAAAGTGGCAAAAGTATCATAGTCCACATGAAATCATTTAGTTCAAGGCCAAGTTCATATTATGACTAAAGTCTCTTGTCAAGCACATCTACGTTAGACTACTAAGTGCCTTAGCAGACTAATGAGTATACTGTGCTGGTAGGAAACTTCCAGACAACAGTTCTAACCAGTCAGACTGTTCTTTGGCAGTATTTAGAGAAACCCATGCAAAGCACACACCAGTACAATTTAACTGTGGGAAGAAGCTTCTAATACAGTTAACTGGGATAGCAGAGCACAGAGGGGCTCACTTTACCATTCCCCATATTTCACTCCAAGTTCTATTAGATTAACACTTACTGATATAAAGATATTTAGTAGATTTTCCAGCGTTGGCAGTTGTGGAATAAGCTTCTGTACCACTTTACTGAAGGCTTCAAATATTGAATGGTCATAGATACTGGTCAAATAAAAGCTGAGGGAGGGAAAAGGATTAAAAAAGAACAAAGATCCAAGAGTATTTCAGAACTGTAATTAAAATGTTAAAGCTATGTTTCCTAACATTCAGGCCTGATGATTTAGCTGGGATGCCTTTATCACAGATATAACAGGCCACTGCACCAAGAACCTCATTGCTGAGCAAATACAGTAAACATGAAACAGATTTCCCCTGTCCCTGGGAGATGGGAGTACAGACAGAAAGATTTGAATATGCTGCACAATAGGCTTAACCTACAGAATGCTTATCACAAGGCAAATAATTGATTAGATTTCTTCAAGTTCTGTTCCTGGTCTTCCACTTTGTTCACCAATAGATACTGCCAGTACTTAAAAGCCCCAAGAGAATCAAAACAGCAGTAAAACCAGAGAACAGATAGCTCCTTTTTAAAGGTTCTGGTAGAAGACACCTTAAAAGTGAGCCAAACATCAAGTAAGGGACTAAGCTTTTAAACCCAAACAAAAGTCAGTGCCAGCCAGGATCAGAGGACAGGCAGCTTTCCCTCTCCCTCTCCTGCCCCCTCCAGGCCACATGTACAAATTCAGCCTGTTATGCTCAATTAAAAGTATGCAAAAGGCCCTTGAATTACTGGCGAGTTGATGAATAAATCCATTGATTGGAATGTGATCCAGTAGTCTGAATTATTTCAGTCAGCCCAACAGCTGAGGCTTGGCAGTGTATTTTATAACAGTTCAGCAGTGTATTTTATAACAAGATTTTGTGCAATATTAAGAAACTAACAGGTCTTGCTCCAGCCTATCCAGTAGTACATCTAAAAGACCTTCGTCTGTATGCACATCAGCAGCAGTAGAATCACACATGCCAGAACCTTTAACTCACCTAAGGTGAAGCTTTTCAAGTCCAGCATCCGTAAGGTCATCATTTGCCCTCTGATGAATATCCCTCTGAGTTTCTATTTTATGGTCATCCGATAAACCATCAACTTTATGAATAAAAACTTCAAAGTTCATTTCTGGGTTGACCTTGTAGGCTTTTGAAACTGTAATGTGGAGTCTTGTTAAAGCTTCCATGTAGTCATCCTGTAAATCAGTTTTGGCAGGAATAAATGACAAGTCTTATCTCCAATAACTATTCAATTCTGCACAAGGACAAAATATTTCAGTGCAAGAGGTTCCCTTCTGTAACTAAACAGAAGTACAGGAGAGTAGAATATTTTGGAGTGTCAGAAATCCAAGTAGCTTAGGTTCTGTTATGTACATTAAGTGGCATTAGGTATACAAAGCTCAGCTACACAAATAGGCTTCAGAGCAAAAGGGCAGGTTACACTTCAACTCCAGTAAAAGGAGATCCCCAGTATGGTCCTACAAACCAGGTAATCTCCCATGGTACAATTACCTAAGTTCATTAGAAGCTACCAGATACCAAATAGTACCAGGGCTTGAAATTGAGGCCAGAAGTGTGCTGTTATTAAATGAACTCCACAACAGCCAACAGCAGAGGGAAGGGCTAAGTCAGACCATCTAGCACAGCAGGTTCTCTTTATTACTGTACAAGGGTAAGCTCAGAGCACTCGCCCCTTCCCACTCTCTCCACCAGCGTGTATGTTCCAGTCACTTCACAGAGATAAGCACACACCCAAAGTCAGATTCCCAATGCATCCTTTCTTACATAACAGATGTCTTAAACTTAGATAAAAATACAAATTACTGGCTTCTCCATTCCTCTCTCACACAAAGCAAAAAGTAAACTCCCTTGTGATTCTCAGTGATTTGCATTTACCTGGGCATCAATAACATATATTAGAGCACCAGTTCCTCTGAAGATCATCTCATAATCAAATGTGGGATCAAAAAAGTCCATCTGTCCAGGAAAATCCCATATTTGGAAATTCACAAATGAACTGTTGGAAATATCATCTTTGTAGATCTTGTTGGTACTTTCCAAGAACAGAGTTTCATTTGGAGACATTTTATGAAACACCACCTGGTAAAAGAACACAAATAATAGTCTTGACTTTAAAATGGTAGAAGAGACTGGTGAAAGTCTTGTGACTTGAATCTTACAAAGAGGTTTATTCATTCTAAAGCATATATTTGCCTTTTGGTAAAGAACTTTGTGCATCAGCTGAGGCAATAACTTCCCCTGGACCAAAACCAAGCAACCAGAGTTAAACCTTTTCACAATTCTAAATAACACTGCTGCTCAGACACAATCATCCCGCTTGCTGTTTCATCCTTGCAGGTCTAACACAGGACTTTCCAATTTGTTTGTATCAGCCAAATTCAGATCTAATACAAAGCCACCATGTTAATGCAGTAACTGTGAGCTTTAAGACTGGAGAGGAAAAGTAATTCCTAAAGGAACCTTTGCTTTTAGTCTGGTGTCAAGTGTTACAACACAATATAATCAGCCTGATCCTAAATTACAATAGAAGTGTACAAAAATAACATCTCAGTTTTAGAGACCCAAATAGCTGGGTCTGTTAACAACTGAGTTACGTTTGCTGGCCCTCTCCTTTCAAGCACCCTAAAGAAAGGATGAAAGCTTGCACTCCAGTTGATAAACACTACATCTGCACTGGTGAAAAACATACTCACTGCTACTACTCAAAAAGCCCCGCTGTGATTTTAGCCCTTCCCTGAACAAACACAACTACTACGTATCCTCTCAGCCTTCTGCAGGGTCAACAGCAATCCTTCTGCTCAAGCAACTCAACTTTATATTATAATAGTTACTACAAGTGTAAGGTGCTCAAACACCAGGGCTGCAAAAAGAAAGATGTTTCCTATATAGTGCTTGGTAATTTACTTATTTTAATGTTTCCCACCGTTACAGAAGTCACCCGTTAAAGAGCTCTAGTGCAACAATTACTGTCAAAAAAACTGCAAGACAAACCACTCCACCCCCAGCATAGCTAATGGATTGCTTGGTGAGATTCAAAGTAGGACATCAGCCTATATTTTAAGGTCAACGGGAAAGTATTCAGTTCCTCAAGGCTAATGTTTTATAGAATCCCAGACTGGTTTGGGTTAGAAACGAGCTTAAAGTTCATCCAGCTCCAACCCCCTGCCATGGGCAAGGACCCCTTCCACTGGAGCAGCTTGCTCCAAGCCCCTGTGTCCAACCTGGCCTTCAACACTGCCAGGGATGGGGCAG
>JBCJKH010002813.1:0-21448 GCA_039877255.1 Loriculus beryllinus
GTGTGCTTATTTCTATGATTGTGGAGTGCATATTTCAAAGATGCTAAAACCGCATGGAAATGTATTATGATGGAATGGAGGGGAGTCTGTATCCACATACATCTCGTCTGGGAACAATTAGAAAGATAAAATAAACACCACGTTTTTGGTGGTACCTGATGGACTTGAAATGCTATTTGCTATTTGCAGATCTTTTGATCACCATGAGAAATCATTTCACTGCACCTATGTGCAAGAAGGCAAGAAGTCTATTTAAGGAAAAAAAACCCAAACCAACACTGCAGTGCTGTGGCCAAGTGCATGAATGGTCCCTAGTACCCTGTTCATTCTCTGGCTTTAGGATGGAGCAGTTGCAGATCAGGACGGGCTTGCACACTTTTGAAGGAGAGAACTCGCAGACCTCGTCAAAACACTAGAACTGATAAAAATGAGTAACCAGTGCTGGAGCTTTTAACTATGGGCTGTCAGCTTAATAATAGTCAGGCAAAAAAAGACCACTGGTAAGAAAAGGACAAATACATTTGTAGGTTTCATCAAGTGCTCAACAGCTTTCAACACACAGTAACATAAACAGGTTTTCCTGAGAGGGACAAATGTTTCAGTGCAGGCATTTTTCAAAGACCAGTTCTCCTTTCAATAGTAAACTAAATGGAGTCATGGATGGAAGCTTCAGCACCAAACCAGGCACTAAAAACTAAACTAAACAATACTGAAGAGAAGGCTGCAGTATATGCCTTGTGCACTGGAAAGCAACTGAGTTGAGATTTACTGCAAAGGAAGGGTAAAATTCCACACTGAAAGGCAAAAAGAAACAATGCGCAGAATGACCTTAAGTAAGATCTAACATGTTCATAATTTTTTTGTGGAAGGGACAACAGATTGTCTTAAATGTGGTTTTTTTTAATGCATCCGACTCATTCAAGAAGTTACCCCCATGCTGAGTTCATCCCACTACATTCAGGTGGAACTTTTCCTCTTAAAAGGACACGCTGTCTTGTCTAAGGACAACAAGAGACAGGAACAGCAGTATTACCCTTGGTAACTGTTTTTCATGGTTTAATCAGTGACAAATGAAATTATGTGTAATTTTATAGTTTGAATTCATTTTTTCAGTCATTCAGTTTACTATGCCTTTCTTCACTAGATTAAAGAGCTGTTTTGTGTCTGGTAGTTTCTCCCTGTAAGGTAATATATACCTAGCAAACAAATAGCTTCATCATCCTTTTAAGTTTTAAAGATCTAAGTACTTTCTCCAGTCCTTCATTAGTTTTTCTATGCTGCTTTCAGCATTTTCTTATTTCTACCACCCTTCAAAACTTACAGAAACCAGATGTATTACTCTACTGTCATCTCATTAAAGTTCTGATTTTGCAGAAGTAATGCTACATGCGAACAGTATGCTGATTTCTAAGACACGAAATACTGATCTTGTTATCAATCTATTCCTTTGCATTCGCTATACTGAAACATGCTTAAGCAAGTTTCATTTGCCAAGCAATTCAAAGCAGTCTCTCTGACTGCTCTCTCGTAATCAATATTTACCACTTTGTCAGCTCTACGTCATCTGCAAATATTATTGGATTGCCTTCATGTGCTTATCATCACTGAGGTACTTTGAGCTTTCAGTCTATCGCCAGGCTCTGTACATGCTAGAAATACATTTATTTTATGGTGATTCCACCTTTAAAATGGCATTTTGTCATCACTTAAATTTTAATCCATTTAATATATGCTGCATGGGTGCTGTGTCTACTAATTTTTTATCAGACTGTTGCTCACTACTCAGATGAATGTCTTGGTTGAGCCTATAGTGCCTCTACTAGGTCTTTATCCACTGTAAGTGAAATCCCCTCCAAGGATATCACATTTGACGAGATCTTGGTTCCATGATCTGAGTGGCTGATATTTGTTATATGCTTTCTCTGTAATTCTTTATGAGATAATTTAAGCTCTTTATACTTTTACAGGCTAAATGTTTGGACCAATAGGCCTACAGACTGACTAGCCAATGCATGAAGGGAGCTCACAAAGAATTGGCTGTTCCAGCTTCAGCTGATGCAAGATCTGGATCCGTGTTTTCTCAGTAAAGCATCCCACAGTAGCCATTGTCACACCCCCACACCCCTCCCAGACCAAGCCCCCTTTGGACTGCAGCATCACGCGGTGGTGCTGTCACAGTTTAGCATGTTGGCTGGGGAGTGCTGGCTGCTTGGAAGCTGGTCAGGTGCTCAGGAGCCTGATGGGTGCTTGGCAGCCTGGAATCTCTTTCTTTTCCTGAAAAAAGCACTGGCCCAGACAGAAGCAATTCATGGGCCAGCCTGGATCAAAATCGCTGAATAAGCTGGTAGTTTTGGCCAGGAACTTGCGCAAATATTCCAGACTTTACTAAAAATATGTATCAGCAAACTAGCTGTCTCCTCAGCCAATGCTTTTGCTGCTCTGTGTAAACTCTCTGGAGTTCCTTGGCTTGAATTATTTCTCTACTATCCACATAGGCAATTAAAGCCTTCCTTAATTATTAATATAATGAAAAGTACTTCAACATTCATATGTAATATAATAGCTTCTTGCTTGTTTCTAAGTATGAATCAGAAATATTTATTAAACACTTCACATATTTATATTTATTAATGTTTTGGCTATTTTTTTCCCAGTTCAGGTGTCCTGGCTTTTTTTCTCCTTTCAAGCAATAAATCTTCAGTGTACTATTGGTGTCTAAAAATTAAGTCCTTGCCTATATAATCATGGTACTAGTCTGAAACAGCTTTTTTTTCTTTTTTTTCCTTTTTGGTGCTTTACAGAAAAGGAATCTTCAGATTTGAAAGGTTTGTCTATTGTTATATCAGTCTAGTTTTAATTGTTACCTTATTTTCCAAATCTGTAATAAAAATATAATTGATAATAAAAATAATTTTAATTCTATATGGATGTGAACCCTTTTATCCAGAAACATTAGGAGTATTAATTTTTATAGAGTTCCTTTCTCAAAACACAACAAGCCTGGTTTTCATCTGGCTCACATATTGCAAGGAAAGAAGAATCAGGTGTGTTATTCCTGCCCTATGTCCTTCCTTCACAGCATGTATCCAGATGTGGTAAACTTCATTCCCTGGAAGTTTTATATATTTCTCTTTCGGGTGAGAGGATAAAAGATGCATTCATGGATACTTTTTGGATCTTATTTATAAGCTGGATCTGAAAACTTGAAAGAAACCAGTACTAGTGCCAAACTCAAAGATGTTTCTTTTGAGCAAATCTTCCCATGGTAAGTACTCTGCATGTCATCCTATGTCTGCCATTGGGTCAAGAATGGACCCAGAGCAGGCTGTGCTAAAGCAGTGTCTATTTGTGCAGCTGTATCTCAGTAGCTAGAAGAATGCTGTTTCTGCATTATATGTTACTCTTGACTCAGAGAAAAGGACATGATTTTATCTCTTTTAACATTTATTTACATACAAATGTCTGTAACAAATGAGGAAAATGTCCTTGGCAGGAAGGAGACCATGGTGCTTAAGGCACCTTGGCTTGAATTAATTTGGTCAAAGGAGTTAGACCACAGAGAATTTAAGTTTTTTGCAGCACTGAGGCCACTGTTATTGCAGAAGGATATTACATTTTGTTTCCTCATTTTAGATATATTACTTTTGGAAAAGTTGACCGAAAGGTTTAAAAGGTAATGAAGCAGAGAGGTTTATCCGCAGAAATAACGCATATCCAGCACTTCCAGCACATCATTCCATGTTCTAATCTCTTCAGGAAACTTGTTCCACAGCCATAGCTGCTTTATTTCCAGCATTTTCCATTTCCTGGGCTTTGTAAGCTACATTGCTAAAAACATTAAAATCTAATCTGAAATAAAATGCAATGAATAAATGACAAAAAATGGGAAGAGGAACTTAACACAGATGGCTTTGTTGAACTTTGACTAAACTGAGGTACTTCAGTACCCTTGAAAGCCTGTTCTTCGTCATATTTCAAACTATGTGGATGAGAGCACTAATAATTTAAAAATACTTAAAATTTTATTTTGAAATTTTATATCTGTAAAGGAATGGACACATGTATTTTCTAAAAATAACTTGAATGCCTGTTTATATTGCATTGCTTATTTTACATGGCTAATGAACTTCTGTTACTTTATACTTGGAGTACTTCTATACCATCTCAAAATAAACAGATGCTGAGATTAAATAGCTGGACAGAAACAACCTTCAAAGATTTTGAGGCTAAAAAACATATAAGTACAGGAGTTCTGAAGAAGCTCAGTGTAAAGTAAATCTTTTTTTCTTATTTGCAGGAATCTGAATACCTGAATGTGAGACAATGTATTCCCGTAGCTTATTTTGAGGAAGTTTGTGAATGGACATTGCATATTGTATTCTACTTCTCAATAACTTTCTAAAGCACTAGAGGAGTGTAGATTTTGATTAAGAGTATCTGTAAAAATATTTAAGCCTGTCCCTTGTATTATTTTTTTGGGGGAAAGATGAATGTATTTCTCAGTTTCACTCACAGAACATAATAAATGGACATTGGATTGTTGGTGCTCCAAAACACAGAAAATTGCAGTGATTTCAAGTATGTTGAACTGCATCTTGCTTAGCTTAATTGGTAATGATGGTAATTTGTTTGTCCTGAAGTATATTTCATAATGCTATACAATCAGCAATTATATCTATCTGATGTTTAATCCTATGTGAAGATACCATTGATCTAACATACTCCCAGCTAATGTTAATTCATCAGCGTTTTTCACCTGTGAACAGCTAGCATTCAAGTCGTGACACTGCAAGGGTTTCTACCTAAAAATAAAGAGCTTCTTTGTTTCCATGTTGCGTGTAGTAGAAGAATACTGATTATTAACTGAAGTACCCTGAAAAAAATCACCCCTTAATACCAGATCAGAAACAAGAGTGCAAGCACTAAAAATTATCATCACTGTAAAGCTGTGGAAACAAGAAAAAGAAATTAAAGAATTTGGCACCCAGATCCTATTGAAATTCAATGGCAATGGAGCTTCTCAGACTCAACTAGATTTTGCAGCCAGATTTCAAACAGATTTTACTTATTGAAGGCAGATGTGCATATAACCATACTCAGACACATGCTGGATGCCTAGCACAGTGACATCTCCACATCAGTGAATACTTTGATATAAAAATACCAATTATCTTGACGTAGTCACATGCTTCTATAGCTGGAGCCAGGTAATACCAAAAGTAGATAGTGTTCTAAACTCTCTACTACATTTTCCTTGTTGACTATTGATTACTTAGATTTCTGGTCATTTAATGGAACTTTATAGTACATTTATTCTTAGGAGATAAAATACTTGATAGTATACGGTGGTCCTGAAATTAGTGTAGTAATCATGAATAATCTTACCTGACCTAATTGTTCTCAAGTACATTTCACACAAATTAATGTGAAAATTTTTCCTCACAATAGTTCCACGAATTAATCTTTCTTTATTAATAGTAACAATAAAAATGTATTTCCAATCCATTACCGATTAAGTAAAAGACTGTCTTTTAAAGCTTTTATGCTGCTTATTTTTTATTTAATCTTCACACAAGCAATTTCAGTTATTTACTCCAGGGGAGGTTTAGATTGGATATTAGTAAAAATTTGTTAACTGAAAGGGCTGTCAAGCATTGGAACAGGCTGGCCAGGGAAATGGTTGAGTCACCATCCCTGGAGGTATTTAAAAGATGTGCAGCTGTGTCACATAGGGACATGGTTTACTGGTGGACATTACAGTGCTGGGTTTATTGTTGGACTTGATGATCTTGAAGTTCTTTTCCAACCTAAACAATTCTATGATTCTATAATTCTAAAACAGTTGTTGTAGAGACCAAAATAAAAGACTCAGCGATTTTTATGATCCAGTAATGTTACCTACATTTGAAAGTTATCGTTTTTCTAAGGCTTGAAATAAAACAATAGGCACAGTTGTAGGCTGTATGTATGCAAACAGTATACAGCAGTGTAAGTGGTATGAAGACCTTAAGAGAAAAAGAAAATATAACCCTGAAACAGGAACTTTGTATAGTAAAAAGAACACTAGTTTACCAACTTCTCCTATTCCCAGCTGAAAAGAAAGCAGAGAGATAGTAAATTAAAAATCCTATAAATCAGTTACTTGGAGGGAAAAGGGGCATCAGGGACTGCTTGGGAGAACAAGTTTAGAGCTGGCCCCTCTCAGGTCCAAGCCACCCCCAGACCAACCAACCTGATGTTAGGATTCTACTGAAAAGGAAGGAAGGAATGAACTTGAAAAAAATGAAGTGTTTTCTGCTACTTGAAACAAAAGAGAGAAAAAGAGATGCAAAATCCAAAAAGACCTGTAGTAATCTAAGTATGAAGACCCCCAGTTAAAGCAGTTTGCATAACGTACTTTCTAGAACTCGCAATTCTCAGTAATAATTTCGCAATCTTTTTGACTCATAAATTCATTGACTTCTTTTCTGTATTAGTCAAAAATTTCACTCAACTCCTAATAGACACAGTAAAAACCAGTGATCATGGTAAAAAAAATTACTTAATAACACCCCTGCCTCTTCCCAGAGACTCTCAAATGGCTTCTTACGACATGAATCCTACTGTGGCAGTAGCTGCCTAATTAAAATTCTGTGCAGCTATTTCATTGAAAGTGGAGCATATTTATCTTAAGATGATATATACTCTATTTAAATACATTGTCTCACTCTGCTATTTACTAAATGCTGCATCTGTTTGATACCTACAGTGCTATATATAATTGCTAACAGTCTCATGATGCCTAACAGGCACATTCAATTACTCCTGACCTATACATTTTTCTTGGAAAATATTAGAAGTTGCACAAAGAATCCCGAGCAATTGTTCAGATCTGAGGGAAAATATTTATGATGTTTCTACTACAAGTGCTTCTTGCTGTAAAGAAAATGAGACAAGTGTAGCGAACAGATCCATGCTAGTATTAACAGAAAATATTTGAAAAAGCATACGCTATGGTTTGCCCATAAGTATGAGCAGGGATCTGTGGGGAATTGTGCCTCTGTTTAACATATAATGCCTTCCAGTGATGGAACTATTGATTATTGTCACCCTCTGCACTCAATCTGTCCTGTTATGAATGAATGAAGAATCTGGGAGTGGAACTTACTTAAACAATTTATTGTTTTGAAGTCTACTGTCATAGAGTAAGACCACTAACATCATTCTAGACGTCTAAGACAGGGCTCTTTAATTACCAGCTCCACATAAACTGTAACAACTCCAAAACTTCAATGCTCCATAGAGCTTTTTCTTACAAAATACGTATTTAAACTAAGCATGCTTCATTGTTTCTCTACATACCATGTAGCATATTGTTAAATTTTCATTAGCATATCCGTTCTGTTGTAAACATAGGCATTATTTTTGTACTGTTCCCTTTCCTCACCCCTTGTGCCATTAATTATGACTGTAAATTAGTCAATTAGTTTAGATTAAAAGATGTGGTTACAGTTACAGTCCAGACCCCTGGCAGTATGATTTCACTCAGCTTTAAGTTTATCTCTCTTCTATCTTTTTTAAAGCTAAGGCCATTACTAGACTTGAAGTAATGACATCATTGTAACTAAATTCAAAGCCATTTCAAAGAAGAGGTAAAAATAGAGTTCCTGAATATAGTAGCTTAAAGAGTAAATGCTTTACAGATATTGTCTACTAGATTGAAAAAAAAAAAAAAAGCAAGAAAAGTGGAGGAAAATATTAATTGAAAGAAAAGAAGAAATAACATCTATTTGAGAATGATGCATATCAACAGCAACTACTCTGTTACAGTAGATAATCAAAAGCTAGTTTCTTCCAGTATTGTGGCTTGACAGGAATAATCACATAATATTGAACAATTCAGTCTGCTTTACACAGAAACTGCTCTGTGCTTACGGAGTGCTTGATCTACTCTATTACTCCATATTATTGTCTGTTACAGAGTAACAAGTAGTCTCTTCCCCAGTTCTGGGACACATTTAGCCCTGTAAACTTACTGGTTCTTGCAGCAGAAATCAGGAATGAATAAAAAGCCCTAACATAAATTCTTTCTTTCAAATGTCCACTGCTAGGATGCAATTAGAATGTATCATTTAAGGAATAAGAACTTCACATAAAATACAAATATTATATAAATATATACAAATATATCAATTTATTCATGATTTATATTAATGTATTACAAATATAACTTTGCCTTTATATAGATAAACCCAGTTTAGAAAGTCAGTGATCTGATTGCACATTGTGATTCACTGTCATTTTGTAATGTAGTTTTTATATGATTAGGTGACTTAGTACAGAGTATTGTGTAGTAGTGAATGACTGGCTGAAGGAGAATGGAAGTCTGAGATGCTGTTCACGAGTGTTAATGATAGTTCAGTGCTATTTTTTTATACAATTATCTGGCCAGGGTTATTTAGAAATTAAAACCCAATCACCTAAAGCACTTTTTTTCTTACTCACAGTTTTAGTAATTTTAAAACGCAATCCATATTACATTTAACAGGCTCATGGGGAGCCTTGAGAGTTTACATTATTAGTGTTCAAGGAGAAATAAAGTACATTTGGGCCATACTACCATGATGCAGCTTGGATGTAGAAGGGAAGTCAGCAAACTACTTACGTTCTCTGCAGGTTCCAGGTTTACACATTGCTCAGGTGATGTTCATAGTCCCCAGTGATCAAAACGATGACTACAGGGCCTGGCACGCAACACTGAGTTAAGGATACTGTTGCATTTTTGGTTCAGTATTTTTTCTTCCCAGCAGAGAGCCTCTCGCTCTTATGAGTTCTTGTTCTTTCAGTTGTTTAGTGAGGAAAACTTAGGAGAAAAAGACAGTATGAAAGGGTGTTACAGGTCACAGTATAATTTCATCTTGGACTAAATCTTGTGTGAAATTTTAAAGCTGTTTCCAGAGGATATAAAAAATACTCACTGGAATTCTGGCAATATCTTAAAATCTGTCAGTTCATTGTGAGAATATTATGTGCAACATCATAGCCTCAGTGGATATTTTTAGTCCTTGTTTTGTCTTAAACTTTCTGTTAGTGGCAATAGCCTTTTACTAACTTTCAGACAAGAACTCAGTTGAAAATAGCAGCATTAGCAACATCTCTTCATAATAAAGAGATTACATACATACAATTTACAGTGTCATTATCTATCATGACTATGCATAAATTATGGTCAGAGGTTTCTGTCTTCAGAAGACAGATTTAATACAGTTAAGACATTAAAAACCAGTATAAAAGAGAGTTACAGTGTTCCATAGAAGCTAACCTCTGAGGCTTTGCTCTGAGATGATGTCTAACTGTGTCGTGAAGAATGAGCTTTCCAGCAAATTCTGGCATGTTGAATTTGGTCATTCCTGAACCTTTATTGACGTTGTTGGTTATTGTTCATCTACAGAGCATTCTTGTTCTATTCAAGAAGAGCTAAAGTTGGTATAACTAGTAGCCAGTGTCCATGACTACATCTATATCTAACCTGACTAGAGGCAAAACACAAAGTATGTCTAGTCCCCTTGTAGATAGTCATCCCTAAAGTAAATTCTTCATGTGAGAAGCAGGGTTCACAATATTAGTGGTGCATAAGTATGGATTCCCAGGTTAATTCTACTTAATTGATAATCTGCTCATAAGGCTCGTGGCCTTCAGGACAGCTCCATATCAGGAACATTATAATACAACTCAGGTGAATATAGGCAAGGTTGCATTTACAAGAAACACTTCCAGCTTCTGATCAGATAATATGACACTTTCACAGATTCACAGGGTGGTGTGAAGTGTTGGAAAGGACGACCAGAGGCCATCTAGCCTACTCTGCTCAACACAGGTCCAATTAGAGCAGGCCATCCAGAGCTTTGTGTGAAGGATAGCCACAGGAGAAACTCCTTCACAGTTAATGCATACGATAAGTGAGATTAAAATAAACAAACAGATAAACATTTTTTTCTATACAGACCTTCTCCTCAAGTGAAATTCAGTGCTGTGATCTGAACCAGCACAGTCTGAACAGCAGGCACAAATCTCAATCTCTCAGTCCTATACCATACTCTAAATGTTCAAATACTGCTTTACCTTTCAGTGCTTTTTTTCTTCTTTCATTTTTATCAGTGCTTTCTCTTAATCCTTTGAAATATTTGGTGAAAGGATTGTACTGTGCTATGCAAGTAGAATGAGGCTAGAACATCAGGGTCCTCCTCACCTTGGTTTTCTGGATCCTAGTTTAGTATAATAAGACTGCATAGGATTCACAGAGGAACAGTGAAAAGCTGGCTTTAATGAGGCATCCTATCACTGCATAGAAGAAAGAACAGTTTTATTTTAAAATACTGTGTTCCCATTCACATCAATTAAAATGACAGGCAAATATATATTTTTAACATAAATGCTTCTACACTAATTAAGTGTATGTGAAAAGTTGAAAAACATGAAACATGACAGATATCTTCACAATTTCTTTTAAGAGTGGAATTATGGTAATATAGATTAAAGCAGCACAAATGTTTTTCTGTAGCATATGTTTTGAGATAACAAGGCTGTTAGGGAAATGTGTGACCTTTAGTTTTTGATATCGATGACAGATTTTTACCTTACATTTGCAACTGTCTGATAAGAAAGGATAACTAGAGGTCAGAGAGGGTAGGGAATAAGATGGGTGATCTTAGACTTTCTTTAGAAAGAGGACAAAATACAAGTAGGCAGTAAAACTAATCTAATTGGAAGAGGGAATATGTATTAAAAAGTTGTTTTCAGAATCAAAAGGGTAAGAAATGAAATATTCAAGAACTTGTCTGCTATTCTCCATTTATATCATACTGGTAGCTAAGAATCACCTCTGCCTTTTCTGAGCCCAGGTCCAACAAGCTTCAGCTTTGGATAAAATCAATCACGTGCAAATATTTGCACTGCTGCACTTAAGTTGTAGAACGGGAAAACTCTGCAAACAACTCTGCAGGTAAGTGTTCACATGGATAGCAGTGTAAACAATTTGTCCAGAGAGGTTTCAGTTTGACCTTGAACCTTTTCCATCCAGAATTCTGTATTGGAGATTGCACTCCAATAAAGAATATTAACTATGTGTATCTTAACATGACATAGTTATTTGTATAATGCATCCATTCTCAATCCGCAAAGTCTACAAGTCTCTGGTTAGTTGCTGCTTTGGGTATTTGTGATCTGAAAAAAGTTTTGAAAGTTGTTCTTGGTTTAACTCTAGATAAAATCTATGTGTCAGGGATTTCAGTATAATATTCCCTCCCTTCCCAGAGGTTAATTGCTGACTGACGAGTTTTGTTGACTCCCTCCCCAGTATTGCATACAAACACACCTACCTGCAGTGTGTTCTGAAAGATTTACACTAATTATTCAGCTTGTGCAGTCCCAGTGACTTATTACTAAGTGTTAGTTAAGTAATTCACAAAACAGCAATCAATAAAACCTTCTGGTTAGAAGACAAACAAACAAGCAAACCCCGAACATTCTGACGTGGTTTGAACATTTTTCCCAAAAATTTTATTTTTGAATCTGTAAGTTGGCATATCATATTAGAAATGGCTTATCACAACAGTAAGAAATGAGATCCATACTTCTGTAGAATTCTATATTTGTAGAAGTTTAAAAGAAGTATAGCAATTAAAATTGAGTTTCTTGTTCCTGTTTTCTGGGTTATGAAGTGACACATTAAAAACAAAGTGTAGTTAGTTATTGAAAAGGCATGTAATTAGTCTGTTCTTAAATAAAACATTCACTAAATTACTATGGAATTAAAAAAATAATATACTGCACCCAGAGATTGCTACCATAATTGTGAAGTAAGCAGGCGTTCGATTATATTACTTTAGAAGTGAAGGGAAGTGAAATTGCTGGTATTTCTCAACCATTAGAGTTCCTGCAGGTATTTTCTTCCCCTTAAAAAAGAGGAGTAAACAAATGCTGTGAGTCATTACATTTCAATAATGACTTGCAAAGACTAGTACTAGGAAACTCAGGAGAAACTGTTTGTTAAATGAGCATGAGTGATCAAATAAATTGCATGTTTAATGAAAATCTATTCTAGAATGTAATTAGGAAATGAAATGATTTATTGAGATTACCTTTCTACCTTTCGGTTCTAAATCCAGAAAATCTAATTATTTTGTTTTATGTTTATTCATTCCCCATTGATTTGAATGAAGAGCTCTAACTCAACAGTGGTTTGGATCCATCCTACATAGTTGGATGCGGTAGAGAATCTGGAACACCGAAATTATGCAAACAGGTAAAGTTGGTCACAGTACTAAGTTTTAACACATAAAAAATACCATGGATAAAAAGGAAATTGGTTTGCAGTCTTAGGATGACATTATGAGGAGTCCATTTATAAGGACTTCATTTACTAAACAAAATTAAAGTCAAGTGATAACTTACAATAGAGTTTATGTAAAAATGTGAGGAGAATATGTAATATTCAAAGTTCAGTTATATGGACAACCATTTAACTTAGCATCTTCTCCAACAGACTTATCAATCTTGTGAGGATGACTTTAACTAAAAGGCATTGAGGGGTGGAATTCAAATACCGAAGTGGAGAAGAGAGGGAAGAAGGACAGCGGAATACAGTGCGATGACAGGCTGCCCAAGGAAGTGGCTGAGTGACCATCCCTAGGCCTATTTAAAAGGCTTAAAGGTGTGGTCCTTAGGGACATGGTTTTGTGGTGGACTTGGCAGTGCTTGGTTAATGATTGGCCTTGAAGATATTAAAGGTCCTTTCTAACCTAAATGATTCTATGATTCCATGACTCCATTTCTTTTAAGAATAATGAAAGCATCACATTAAACACCTAATAAGCAATACTTTTTATATAGTACTGAAGATCTAGGACAAAGTATTTAAAGCCTTTAGACCGCAAATGTGTATTACATAACTGAATGAACTTGAATTTCTGTAGCTAAAGGAAATGTTAAAGAAAAATTTCATTACCATTTTCAGTTTGATAGATATTCTCTACTAGATTTTTCTAACTTGCAGACAAAACTCAATTCCAAAGATTAAAGAAACATACTATGTAATCCAAAATGCAACACAGGAAGCTGGAAAGTTTCAAATACTAAAGCCATCAATAGTGAGATTGCGAGATTTAGCAAACTTTTCAGGGATGTGCAAGCCAGCACACATTAACCAACCAAGAAAGACAGAAGGCTCCAGGTACACTTTATATCAGCTTTCCAAAGAAGGAAGCCTAGAAGAAAGCTGGAGAGGGACTTTTAACAAGGGCATGTAGTGACAGGATAAGGGGGAAGGCTTTAAAATGAAAGAGGAGACAAGAATATTTTTCTTTTTTTTCTTAAAGGTGGTGATTATTTGGTGTTATGACTATTTTAGAAGAACTAAACCTTTACAGAAAAGATGAAGAAGTATATCCAGCCCAGCCTAACCAAGAAACACTACCTTTTTTTTTCACAGTGTAAATCACTAAATATTTTTACTTTGTTTTACATCCTATAGGTTTTGAAAGAAGAATTAAACCTGATGGTAAGTTGAAGCTCAAGAAAGTGCCTTGACAGCCACCAAATCACTCAATTTTCCAGGACAAAATAACTCTAATAATTTTTGAAGTGAAGACTGAAAAAGACAGAGGACTTCAAGCTGTGCACTTTCTTTCTCTTCTCGGATGTAAGAAAGAGCTTGGTATGCCTTCATTTATGTTTCAGAACCAGGCTCATTCCCATTTCCAGTTCTTGCACAGCAGATAAATGATTTCTGGAGTCCATTGTCAGCAGACATTTCTGAGCTCAGCTGCTTAGTCTGAATGAAAATGAGTCTAACACTTCTACATACAATTAAATGCCCAGTCTTATGTAAAGAATATCAACTATGAAGTAATAATACTCCTTTAGCTTGAGGTATAAGATTATGGCAGAAATTGAGAAGGGAAAACAAATTTTCCCTTTGAGCAGGCTATTCCATGTTGAGTTTTCCTGTATCATTCTTTTACTTAAACATCTGCTATACTAAGTAATGATTCTTACAGCTACCAGTGTGAAACTTGCAGGACACACCATAGAAGATATAATTTATAAAACACAATTACATAATCACACTTTACATATAATTTATTCAAGCACATACAAATTCAAGTCAGGCCCAGTGCTAGTGAATCAGCAACTCAAATGTCATTTCCCATGGTTAAAACCACCTGAGGCACACACATCAGTGACATATATTTGCCAGAAAAGCAACAAGAGCAGAAGGCCTCTCTGCACCAACCTCAATTATTTACAGGGACTAGAGCAATGCTTTCCCTCATAGTATGTGACATGTCCACCAACTTGCAGCTCCTGTACCCAAAGAGGGGTTAAGTCATCTGCTTTTGAAGTGTGGTGGCAGCACACATTTCTATTAATACACCCAGCTTTATGTTATGGTTTACACAGAAAAAAAAGGCAAGCAATGCTTCCTGAAGGAATTTCACCTCAACCAGTTATTTATGAGCAAGTAATTGGGCACACAGGGAACAGATCAGTATCTCAAAGCAGTCAGTGTTTGGGCCCCTATACCAGTGCAGCACATTTTTTGGAAAGTTTTGCTTCTGAGTAGGTTTAGTGTGGCCCCTTGGACCAAACATTCTCATAGAGTTTGTGATTTGAAGCCAGACAGACCATTACTTTCATGAGCTGGAGGCAAAGCTTCTGATATCTTAAAATGCATTTGAGCTATATTCTAATGTTGTTCTTAGTTTTCTGTTTCTTAGACATTTTTCAATGCATGTTTGGGGACTTACTCCATTTCCAAATCACAGTTCTACTAAATAGGAAAAAAACTCTCTGCTGAATCATAGGCAAATCAAACAGGAACAGAAATAAGGTTGCCACCTGCTATTAAACTGAAGCTTAACTGTGTTATTTGCCTCTGAGGCAGAGAATTAACCTAGTGCATACATATGTGAGCACTGTATGTAACTGTTTTCTCTGGAGTTTCTTATACCTCTTGCAGCAGTGGGATGTCAGGCTCTCTAGCAGGAACAAAATCAGGCTGTATGAACAACCCCAGATCTATGGCTTCCAGGAGTCTGCAAGAGTCTTTCACCTGCCAATAAGATATTTCCCAAGCTAATGTATTCCAAGCAATGATTGTCTTTCAGACCATAAAGTGTCTAATGAAACTGTTAACACAACTTCAGAGACCAGATGGATGTTTTTACGCAGTTTATCGATCAGTATGCATAAAAGCAAAAGAAATGTTTAATCCAACAAGTCTTTGTTATTTGTACATAACTGCCAGAACATATATCACAAACACCACTAGTATGTTTGTCAGAACACACTACAACTGGGCCTGTTGGACCCACTCATATCTGGCAGTGAATTTGATAGCATCTGCATTTTGGAATCAACTGGTAAAATTCATGACAAATTTAGCATGAAAATCTTATGCTTTCCATGTTTTTAGATAAAGCAATGGTCGGGCCCTGAGTTCTGGCTGAGAAAGAGCATCCTTGGTGCAGGAAGCGTGGAGACAAAGACAGATCTCCCAGAGGAACCTTGCAAGTCCAAATATGTGGGTATATTGAGGACAGTGTCTAGTAGTTCTGCCTTATCTTGGGCTTTACCATGGGGAGGATTCAGTGCATCCAGATTTCTTGATCTCTTATTACAAGCAACCTTCATGTATTTACCGAAATGAACAAATCCTGCAGTGATTTAAGTATGCATAGTGACATTGGCTTATCAGAATTACAGTATTGCCTGTTTGTGTCTTGTAGTGCTGAACAAACCTAGGTTTACCACATGTAAATCCCCAGAAACAAGAAGCATTATAATCTTTGAATACCAAGAATGGAGTTAGACACGAATTAGACTTTACTTGTTGTATGGCATACTGGCCTATATCTAGAGAGGATATTCATAGAGCCCAATGTCTTCACATCTGCCCCACAATCTTTATTTCATTCTGAGAGAGAAGGGAGGGCTCTAAGTCTCACTAGAAACGATAGGAAGGAAAAGACAGTTTTTCTCACTAGATTTCCTACTAAACTGGAGAAGCTATTAAGAAGGGACTCTGATCATCGCTCTACAAGACACAATGGGGCTCATGAAGATTTAACAGTCTCTCCCTCATCTCTGTGAGATGTTTTTAAATGAGTGAGAACATCTACTGAGTACCCCAAAGTACCTGAAACAATGTCTGTAAGAAATCTGACTGGGTCCATGCATGGCAGTGAATTTCTTTTATCTTTTCAGTGCTTCAGTAATAAGGCACATAATACTGGCTCACTTCTGGCTAATCAAACGTATTTTATTCAGAATCTTAGTGTTTCCTTACAGGACTTCAGGACAGCACTGACAGATACCCACATGCTGGCTTCTCAGGATGGCATTTTCAAAAAGACAATTTGAATATCAGCCCAGCTCCGCACTAAAAAAAAAATAAAATAATAACCTGTAGTCTATTGGTCAAATTTTTATTTAGTTAAAAAAAAAAAAAAAAAAAAAAAGGAAATATTCTTGTAATTATTATAGATAGAAATATGTAACAGTTATTAGTAATTTACTTTCTCAAAATCTGTGTGTGTGTACATATATATTTTTTACACATATTGGCACAGGCAATAAGACTTTTTTTAATTACTCGTAAACCCCTCACATTTGAAAGTTCAAAAACACTGAAGATTGTTTTGTTTCTGTATGTCTAAAAAGCCTCCGTAGCTGTCAGCTTACTAAGAGCATTTGATATCTTTTGTGGCATGGGGCAACTCTCAACTTCACAAAATTTGTTGTATCACCATCCATCACTACTCCAGTCAAATCATTCCAGAGGCAAGAGAACATAGGATGCATCTTAAATGTGACTACACTGAAAAAAAAAAAACCCTAAGAAAAGAAAAAAAAAAGGGAAATGGGGCTGTGGATATCTCTTCAGTCTTTGTCAAGAGTCTGTAGGAAATATTCATTTTCCAGGCAAAATAAAACAAAAATTATTTTTCTGATGTCATTTTTCTCTTTACTATTAATGAAGTGGAACGGTGAGCTAAGTTGAAAATGAATCACCATATAAATTTGAGAAACTGAAGCACAAATATTGGTTTAGATTTTTTATGCAAATAATTTCCTACACAGTTGTTACAATAATACATTTTTTATCAGTCAAAACTCTTTTATTTGGTATATAACTTAGAGTAATAAATGCATTGTCAGAAATACTTTTTACAAAAATAAATGCCAGTATTCAAGCATGTAATTTACTATTGCTGCTTTCACATATTTCATATAAAATTTCATCTCTATATTCTGCTCTATGCTCGAATGCAGTAATTTTTCTACCAGGTATATTGTATCTGTCATTCATAAAACCAACTAAACCTTTTTAAAAAATATTTGATTGTAAATTTTGTCATGCATCTGTTGTAGGTGAGATACTTGTATTCTATTTTACTTTGTGTGTTAAGATTTTGATTAAGGGTATTGTGAGAAGGCTTTTGCTAGCAAAGAGGGCTGATACTGCACATTTTTTAGCACATGATCTCATTTTAGCTCAGCCCCAATTTAGGTGACATGACATTCAACAGAAAATGATCTTTCAACCGGTACCACACTGCTACAAACATTTGTGAGCTTTGAGCTAGAGGTTTGCTAACTAGACAGAATATGAGTGGGGTGAAATGGTGAAGGGAAAAAAATGATCTTAATTCTCATTTGGAAACTGGTCACAGCCAATTACTGTCTTAGAGACAACCAAAGACGACATGAAGCAGGATGTTTCCATTGCAGATGAATAACAGTTTGTCAGACTTTCCATCTGCAGACAATTACTAAATAACCAATTGAAACATGCCCAATAGCTTTATCATCTCCTACTTTGAGTAAGAGGAAATCAACATTTTTAACAAGATAATTCTTATTTAATAAGAACTTCCATTAGAAAAAGCTGTCGAATGACAACTTTTTCAGAAAGGTTTAAAATTTCTTATTTAAAAATTTCAAAAGTGAACTTGTTCTTACCTGCTTTAAATATTTATATCATTAAATGTATTTGAAATATTCCTTCTTGTGACTTCTTAAATGTGCATGCCAGCCTATATCACTTGATATTCTGTTTCTCATTTCCAAACTGACCTTTCACAGAAAAGGCTGGAATTTATCTCCTTTGAGTTCCCTTATATGCTTCATTTCCAAGGAATGGACACACAACACAATATCCATATTCACATCTGTATAACTCTAAAATGCTAAAATTGATTTTAATTCTAGCTCAGATTTCTTTTCAAAGAAATTATTTACTCCCAACTTGGGTCCAATTTCAGCCTTGCAGAATGTTGTCCTTACACATAAATGTCTCTCATAAACATTGTCTTCTGGAATCATGATTATAGTTAGCATTATCAGCACAGTGTTTTCTTTCATTTTCCATATGTAATTGCTCCATTACTCTCTATTTTGTTCGAAAAATCATTCTGTTTTAATCACTTTTGACAGAGGAACTTTAAGTTGCTGCACATAGTTTGCAACTTAATGCAACTTAATGTGATTGCTAAGCAGAAGCTAGGTTTCTGATAAATGTATACCATTTCTCTAATTCTTAATCTCTTCTGCAACTACTAGGTAGGGCTCCTTCCACATGATCTGTCTGCATTGTTCTATTTTTTTCCTTGTTCTTCCTTGACAGAATATTTTCCTTGTGCATCTGTACCCCACAAGTGGTTTTGGTAGGTGCTTGCTGAGTCAGTCCAACAGAGTCAGTGGGAAGCAATTTGACTTTTAGTCAGATCTTGAGAGAAAATGTTCATGTCTTTTTGATGGATATGAACCCAGAAACCTGTTGCAGACCACTACTAACTTAGGCCAACACTGACACAAGTATATAGTATTTTTTGCATTCACATTCTCCAGATGTCCTGTTGTTTAACGCACCTATGGAGTCTGATGGTTGCTTTAGTGAAGTATCATGGGATCCAATTAAAAAATTCTTAACAAATTTTAATTACTTGGTGCTCATTTTTCAGTTAAAGGGATTTTTCAGTCTGCTGTACTTTAAATAACTTATGATTAAAATTTTCACTGGTTCTTGGACTCTAGGGTTACTTCAGTGGAGAAGTGGAAAGTCCTGCACTGTGGCAACAACTGCAAATTTTGTTGTTTTGTTTCTAAGTAATGGAAGAAAACACTTTCCCGCTTTCAATTTTCTTCTGCATTAGGACAAATCCACAGGTCAACTTATTCTTGAAAAGGTAAGTCATTATTTTACCTTTATGCATTAAGCTGCTGAGAGACTGCTGCTAAACATAGTATTTGTTCACAAATCCACATCTCCTATATTGTAGTTTAATGTTAACTTTTTGAAACAGTAAGCCCAAGAAGTGAAAAGACAATTCCAGACCAATTCAGATAAAAATCATATTAAAGCAAAAGCAGAACTTTTACAGATCAGTAATTTTGCATTTTGATGAACTCCTGCAATGTTTGAAATGTCACTGAAGAAGTCAAAGGAAAGATTGTGCTAAAGAGTAGACAGACATTATAGGAAGGGAGGGTAAGAAGAATAGGTAATGCATGCTTGGTTTAACAAGGGCTTATGCATGCTGTCAAAGTTCCTAACACAGCACAACTTGGTATCAGGCATCTACTTAAGTTTAATTACTTTATATTCAGAAGCCGGGCCTAAAGAAGAGGAGACATAACAGATAACCAAGGCAGTTTTTTGCTTTGAGGAAAAAGAAAAGCATATCTAACCACTGTAGTATGGTCTAAATAATGTATTTTTCCTACAGTAAATTTTTACAGTAACAATATTTGGTAGTTTCTTCTTGCCCACAAAAGCAAACCCAATTTTACTCATGTTAGGAATTTCAATTTTATCTGAAGTAATACATGATTAATTGCATTTAAGTACTGTATGTAGTTTGATCATTTTTTCTTGAATTATAAAGAGAAATTACAATGAGTTTTCTTACTTAATGTGTGATCTTTTTTCTTGGTAGCTTTGCAGTTACACATACCTGTAAAGCAGTAAAATTTAACCCTTTACTCAGATACATTATTTATAACAGTAAAAGTGTACTTCATTTCTTTTACAATAAATTCAAACACAGTTCCTAAAGATGGATATATATTATTGACATTGCTAACCAGTTCTTGTGTTGGAGGTGAGCACTCAGATACTCTGTATTTTTGGAAGCAGTGTCTGGAAAGCCTGGTTTAAACTTCAACTGATTTTGTGCAACCTATCAACTAAGAAAACATAAGCAGACAGGATTCATGGTCAAACTGAAGTGTATTGATGGAGTGATGATCAGTAACAGATCTGGAATGAGATGATCATAAAATCATAGAATAGTTTGTGTTGGAGAGACCTTAAGATCATCTAGTTCCACCCCCCTGACATAGTCAGGGACACCTCACACTAAAACATATTGCCCAAAGCTCTGTCCAACCTGGCCTTGAACACTGCCAGGGATGGAGCATTCACAACTTCCTTGGGCAACCCATTCCAGTGCCTCACCACCCTTACAGCGAAGAACTTCTTCCTTATATCCAATCTAAACTTCCTCTGTTTAAGTTTTAACCCATTACCACATGTCCTGTCGCTACAGTCCCTAATGAAGAGTCCCTCCCAATATCCTTATAGGCCGTCTTCAGATACTGGATATACAAGACTTATCCCTTTGGTTTATTAATACTGATGAAAGAGAAATCGTTTTGCTGTGCAAAATTCAGACCAAAGTTGTTTTGAAGTTTTATAGTTATATGTAGTCTACCTATCACATGACTCATCACTTAATGACTGGTATTGAATGTCTTCAGAATCATTGAAGAAACCTTTTTATTTAATTAATGAGTTGTCCATTGGCAAAGCTAAGCCTTGCCAGTGAATTTTTGATTTGTTCCATTTGTTAGTTATGTCATCTCACTGTAAAACATGAGACATGATTGGTACAAAGAATTCACTATTCTGGTCCTGAACAAGAGCTAGCATGGGAACATAAAATTCTCCAGCAGTTAGCCTGACACATGCTTCAGATCTGTGTAGGACTTGAAGACCTACTTGTGGATGGATTTTTAGCAAAGAATCTTGCTAAGTTAGCAAGTGCCTACATGGAGCTCAACATGAAGGGAGAATGAAGAAGGCTATGGGTGAAGAAGCAATAGTAACAGTGCAAGCAAGATGAGAAGAAACTAGAATATGCTAAGACACAACACTGAACTGTTAGCAAGCTTTAAAGGCTAGGTTCTCATAGGCTTAATTTAACCAATTGTAACTAGTTGCTATGTGTTTCATTGTATATGTATCCAATCTTAATACTGCAAGCCATTGATTATGTATCCACTAATATAGCAAGTTATTGTACATGTATCCAAGTATAATACATAAGTATCCATTATAATAAAGCAAACTATTGAATTAATACAGCTAGCTATTGTATATGTAACCAGTTATAACGCAGCAGGC
>JBCJKH010002817.1:0-32485 GCA_039877255.1 Loriculus beryllinus
CAGTAGTGATTTGTGTTATACTTTAGTTACTAAACTGTTCTTATCTCAACCTGTGGGAGTTGCATTCTTTTGATTCTTCTCCCCATCCCTCCTTGAGCAGGGGAGGGCAAGAAAGGGGGGGTTGAGTGAGTGAACAAGCTGCGTGGCTGGGTTTAAACCATGACAGTTTAATAGAAAACACCTAAAACCTGCGTCTACTGGGGGCCTGAAAGACAGGGTTCTTTCTGCAAACTGATTTCCCAAACCATAAGCATCCTTCCCTGTGCAAGATGTAATCATCCAGCTCTATCCTTCATAATGGCTGACTTCTTACTGGCTGCAGCACTGAGCACATTTTGTTGGTGTGTGCTGGGGAATGTTCTGGTTACCTGTTTGTCTCAGGATGTGTCCTAGGCTTTGTTAATCTAGGCTTATTATGCGAAGACTTTCCAGCAGCTTAGAGCTGATGCAGTGCATTTTAAAGGTTTACACAGTAGCACCTCTTTCAGTAGCCAGAGTCACTTTCAGTCACCTCAGCACTTTGATTATTTCAACAGGATTAAGCTTTCTTAGTATTTGGCTACCAGAGGGTGGAAAAAAATCTGTCCTACCCCAGCAACTGTAGTGGAAGTAATTTTGTACAAATAATCTTGTTATGGTCTGAAAATCATGCCTGCATTCCAGTATCTTAATGAGTAGTTTCAGTTAGAGCTGTTCCTTTTCTCCAGCTGTTAGTCACCCTCTCTTTAGTCCTCACCCTCTCCATTATTTCCCCTATATAGCCAGTCTGATTCATCTGGATGGATCCTCCACAAATATATGAATACTTCTTTGAAACCAAGTTCATTCAGGGTTGCAGACTAGTTTCCTTTCATTGTCTTCTGAGACTTTTGCCTCTGCTCCTCCTCTCCAAAACCAGATGCTGGCAGCACTGAAGACATGCAAGTCACAAGATAGACTCGAGAGGCTTTTGGAAATGCGGTTGACATTCTGGCAGGCAAGACAGACCCATGTGGTCTGAGCACTGATGTGTTTTTTGCCCCTGTACTGTCAGACAGTGATGCTGGGGCTGGTACCAAGATCTCAGCAGCCTAAGACAGCAGCAGCCATGAAAGCAAAATGGTTAATTTATTGGGAAAGCATTATTTCAACTTCTGTGCCTGGAAACGGTGAGTATGGTGGGCTGACAAAAACAGTTTGCCCCTGAATAGGAGATGTGAGCTTGAAGTGGATTCTCTGCTTCTGTTCTTGGCAGAGGAAGGAACAGTCACTGAGCTGCAAACAGCTGCTTCCAGAGACAAATTTTGCTAAGGCTGATGTCAGGACTTGGCTAAGGAGCAGCATTTTAGCTGCAAAAACACAAGCCTGAGACAAATGGCTTGTTTTCAAATTTTAGTATACTAACTGCCAGAGACTGTTAGCCCAAGATACACCTTGTGCTGCGTATGAGGAAGGCGAACATGTTGCTAGTGCTTCTCCTCCTCAGGTGGGGTGAGAATGGGGAGGTTTTACCTACAGCCTAGGGGGAAAGGCCAAGTCAGGGCGGCTCTCGCCAGTTTGTCAAAGGCCATGCCACCTAAGCGTAAATACCAGCAGTACAGCAGTGTTAGCAATGCTGGAGCCCACACACTGCTACCAGTGTGTGGTGTGAGCAGGGACAAGCCACCTGGTTTCTGTCTCATAAACCCAGGAATGCTTAGACCCAGCTAGAGTTTTGTGTGGAACCTGGTCATAGAGTGCACACAACCACAGCTCAGTCAGAAAGTTTTGTAAAGACTGCTGGAATCTCCAAACAAGGACTTGCAGAGCACTGTCACTAGGATCATCTAAACTCCTTCAGCTTCATTCTCAGAGTGGTAGCAGACCTAGCTGATGGCCAGGGTGCAGCTATACTCCTTTAGCAGCCATATTGTGAAATAACATGGTTTTTTTTTTTCTCCAGAGAGTGGTCTTTTAATACCCCAACAGATATTCTCCCCACCCCTGGTGTTACTGTTAAATAAAAGCATAAAAGAAAGTGGATAATTACATTTTCTTAGAGTGGGTACAACCACAGAGAACCATTTGTTTGACAGTTCAAATGCCCTTTTCCACATCCAGCAAACCAAGGACAGAGCAACTACTGTGGAAGAGGACACAGGGTTATTAAAGTAAATACAGTATGCAGATACTGCCAGGTTGGGATACATCACAACACACTGCTGTGATTTTTATTGGCCTGCTCAAGGTCTGCGCTGAACCCCAACCCACCATGTACAATGCCTTCCTCAGGACTTAGCTTTGTGCAGGAGAAGAGAGGACAACACTACTGCAAGTTGCAAGAGCTCCTTGTGAACCCATACATGAATTCTCTGCTGCTGCTGCTCTCATTCCATCAAAGTGAAAACTGCCTTTAGGTCTAGAGACAGCAGTATGTGGTTACGGGTAAAAAACACTTGCAACATATCATGAAGGAGTAATGATGTTTTCTGCTGCTAACTCCACGTTTCCTTAAAAATATTGGGAGAGGGCAGGAAATACACCTGTAGTACCTGCAATGGCTGGGAAGGAATTAGCTGCTTCCCTTTACTGCTTTCCAGGCATGCATGCATATGTGTATATACACTTCATGACTCATTAAAGGTTCCAAAGGAGTTGTTCTGAAGACTAGTTTCTTTAGAATGTCAATAGAAAGATGATCTTGAGGTCTCTGGAAGAATTTATAATGTCAGAAGATGTGAAATCAAAAGCAGTGAGATATTTAATGCTGAACATAGAACAGAGGATGAATCTTTCATAAATGGTTTAAGATACAGCAGTTGTTTGTTTGCACAGGTCTAGTAACTAATTCTGTTCTGTTTCTTAAGGAATAACAAGAATATTGTTCCTAGAGATGTGGGTCTATCAGGGATAGTTAAAAATTATATAAAAGTTGCTAGTTTAAAGTGGTCATAAAGCTCTGAAAATTCCAACATCACTCAACAAGAATAAAACAGAGGGGGGGAATTGTAATTTCTATTAAAGAAAAGAAAACATTCATTTTGGAGTCTCTTCATCATGTTTGTTGTTTTAACTAAATAGGAATGAACAATTTTACTATACAAATGAATAAAGTCTACAATTGTTATCACAAGAAATTTTTAATATGGTTTGTGACAAGCAATATCAAAGTTACCAACTCTCAAGCTTTATGTTCTGAAACCAGACAACTCTCAGCAACAAAAAAAGTTGTGCACTGATAAACATAGGAGGCATATTGTATTTTTTAATTAAATATGAAAATGAGCTGTGTACATTATTTTTTCCCTAGAAAACACAGCAATTTCAAAAGTTTATCATAAAATATTTTCATGAAATGAGTGAACCAGCAAACACATGCACTTGTGTGCCTTCCCCCCTCCCAAGAGAAACGTGATAAGAGAGACATACATAAATGTAGAAGTTAACAGAACAAGTGGTGTTGTTGTTTGGTTCTTTTTGGAAAGGATGGAATGTAACATTGTGCTTGACTTTCTATGTCACAACAAAAAATATTTGGTGCAATATTTTAACATTTTCTTTTTAAGTTTCAATCTGGTGGAGAAAAATACCTTTTTCTATAATAAAATATGTCTGTTCTTTTTAAAATGTAACTTTTTTTGCACAAAATAATTTGTAAACTGTCATTTCAAGGGCAAGGTAGGCTGTGCCATGTCAATGTCCTCCCCCCCCACTTAAAAATGTGATCTGTTATCTGAAGCAAAACAGGGAAACACAAAAAGAGCGGAGCAGAGGCTGCTTTGCAAAGAGAAAGAAGGGCGTGTTGGACGGGAGAGGGGGAGGGAGCGTGTGGTGGGACAGAAAAAAGTTAAAGGTCACTTTCGCCGTAGAGCGCTGTGGAGAAGGACATGTAGTCCAGGGCACCGGGTACAGCATCACGGCCATTGTAGGGTGCCATTCTAGCAATGCAGTATTCAGCCTGATCAGGAGGCAGTTCCCGCCGTAGTTCATCCACAGTGATGTAGTTCTGCAGTGAGGACAAACGATAAGGAGACGGTTACTTCAGAAAACTGACCTTTCTCAGAGGGACAACCACTCCTTGCCCACCAGGACAGCAGCCAACAGTCAGGGACAGGGCCCCAACAACTAGACTAATACTGTACACCCACACAGGGAGCTCTCTGCACAGACACCCTGGGGGGAAATGCAGTTCTTCCCTGCTGTTTGGACAAGAAAATGGTTTTTACAACAGAGAGAGAGACTGCTTTTGCAGGAGGGGTACCAGCACAGCTATGGAAAAGACCTGGAGGTAAGGAGGGTAATTGTCAGCTTAAGACTGTGCCTTCCTGCTGATGGTGGAGGTCCTGCTGAAAGCATGTGGGAGGAAGCAGAAATTTCATTTGGATCCTGTCCCTCACTGGCAGGAGGTAACAGCTGCTTGTGCTGCTTGAGAGTTGCCATTCCCTCTCTTGAGAGCAAGGAAAGGAGCCATCCCCACTAGCTCTGGCTGATGGCACCAATGCAGGCAGCAGAGAAGCAAACACTTTGTATTGCTTCCACAGTTCCCTCAACAATGCTTGCCTTTCACAGCAGACATTTTTAATAAGCAAGAGAAACTACTATAAATTCAGCTTCTGGAGACTCGCTGAGCTGAGGTAGCTTGGCTTCTCTCCATGCAGTAGGTAGCAGTAGTTGCGTGTTTGCTGACTAGTACACTGGTCTTCAGTAGTCTTCAGCTAACTGACTCATGGGCATTTGCAGTGGGTCTGAACAGTGGTTCAAGTTTCACACCATCTCTCTCACAACTTTTTATTCTCCCTCCTTCCCCCCAGCCCCCACCTTTCAGCTTAATGATTGGAGTATTTTTCTTCATAACAAAATATTGTCTGATTCATGCTATAGTCACTAGAGCATATTAAACACTGACAAGTATATTTAACATACTGTACAGAGTAAAGGAGTTAATAATTCTTATCCAAAAGCACCCACACAGTGGTTTGCTTATCTGAATAATGTGGATTTTTCAGGTCTTGAAAGAGGAGAGGACTGGCTTCAGTCATGTAAGTGCCTAAAGGACAGTCATTATGGGTTTCTACATTATAGATAATGAAAGGTTATTAGTGAAAATAGAAACCAGTACTGGATTTAAGGGTAATTGAGAAACACTATCTAACATTTTAAGTGAAATAAATGAAATCATTTGTAAATATAGAGATATATCAATAGCATATGTACATATTAGTTGTTCAATTACATAAAAAAATTAGTAGGAATTGTTATATAAGAAGAACAAGGTTACATAATTTTTCTATAAATTGGTTCCATCCATTTGATGATGTGAATTCAGGAAATTAACACCTTTAGTATCATCCTGTAAGTTTTCCTGCCTTTGACCTATTTCTATGATTAAAAGATGCTCTTCTTGCAGATACAGCAGTTCTTCAATGAAAATCTACTACTGCTTGCATAACAACTGGTAGTGACACCTGTATATCTGAGAAAGGTCATCTCAAGTTTGCAACTGTCGGCAATTAATAGTTTTTCAAGACTAATCAAGACCCATCTGTTGGATTTGTTCATACATTTTAAAACAACAAATTGCAACCAAACTCTTAATTAAATAAAGCAAGAGTGGGCAGCAAAGTTCTGACTGACAGCTGAACAGGACTTTCAAGTGCTTTGGCAGGCTGCTTGTTAACCCACACTTTAGCCTTGCACTCCTCCAGCACTGCACAGTGTTCCTGTGAAAATACCCTCCATGCTACACAGTGCTTCCCTTGACACTTTCTGTCTGTGACAAGAAAGAAAAAGGGAAGCAGGAACAATGCAGATGCAGGAAAGGAAGATGTGGAGGCTGACCTTATCTCCAGCTAGGATCTTGAAGGAAGCCATAACCTGGTCAGCAGTATCTGTATCTGCTGTTTCCCGGGACATGAAGTCGATGAAGGCCTGGAACGTCACTACACCCAGACGGTTAGGGTCAACGATGCTCATGATGCGGGCAAACTCTGCCTCTCCCTGAAGAACAACACAGTCATGTAAGCCTGGACATTTGGGCAGCGGTGCTATGAAAGTGGGCAGAAACTGTTCAGCAGCACATTTCACAGCTAAAGAAACAAAATCTAACAGAAATGACATTTAGGTTTTGGTTGTGTTTTTGTTATTTTTTTTTTTTATCAGGATATTTTTTTTTAACTTGCTGTTGTGTACAAATGCTTGCCACTCATTTTGTCCTTTGAATAAAATATTCGCAGCTATGCCCTAGGATAACATCCAGGCTCCATCTTGCTTGAGGACAATGCTTATTAATCAGGGATCAAAATCACACAGACTTAAGGGAAGACACGAATTTCCCTGTAACACATCATGCTAGATGTCTGTAGCAATACTGGAAGATCTGCATTCCTCAAATCCTTCTAATTTCAATTGCTAAAAAAGAACTGTTACAGTTCTCTTCATCTGCCAGAACAGAAGCCATCATAAAAAAGATCTCTGGGGTCTTTAATAGTTATCCGATTCATATTAACTAGACAGGCTATGGAAAGAAAGACTTGCTTATCTGGAGTGGCCCAGGGAAGTGGCCTTTATGGGAAAGTTCCTACAGAAATGTTTGCTACAGAAGCTATTACCTTGCGGTGTAGTTTGATGCTTTTTTTTTCACATATAAACAAAATAGCATCTGATCTCATCTCTGGGACTCTTTCTTCCCCATGTAAAGAGAAGGGGAAAGCAGAGCTGAGTCTTCTGGGCACAGACTCTTCTAACACATCTAGAACTGTATACTTGCAAGAGTAATTGCAGTATCTAATCAAATGTTACTGCAACTTGGCATGCTACATTGAAGGGTCTGTATTTTTACTGGGCTGATGAGTAAGATGTATAAACACTGCTTTGCCTGACATCAGGGTAACAGACACTAAGAGCACGGGTGAATATTTCTGCACTATGATCTCCTGCCCCTTGATGAGCATCACTCTTCCTATTTCTACTAGTTATTCTGCCCCTCAAGGTGCCACATGTTACTGTTCTGAATATGCAGATACCCTGGTGAGGGAAAAGGTACAGGGAGGATGACTGGAACTGGAATTTACATGTATAGGAAAATGTGAAATAAATGGTAGGAATGAATGGAGCAGCATTTGAGCGTATTCAGAAATCTGGTCATGTATACTTCCAGATGAGTTCAACTGATACTTAATGCTGGGGAGGGTGTGTGTGCTGTGCAGAGTGCAGGTACTGATATGAGGAAGTTTATTGTTTCTTCCACTTGTAGCTACACAGTTTGATAAATATAGCTTTTATTTGAAATACACAGGAACTAGACAATGATTTTAATCTTTTTAACTTCAGCTGCAGCTGTGAGACAAGAATTTTACATGTACCACTAATACTAGATACAACATTGCTGACAGTTCTGCAAGATAAAGCTGTATATTTACCTAGATTCACTGCACATTCTCTCTATTTTTGAAGGTGCCTATAGGAATCACTTTGAACAGGAGTGACAGAGGGCTCTACATTACCATATTGTAACCCATGGAGATAAGGCAGGCTCGGAAATCTTCACAATCCATCATACCAGTCTTCTTCTACAGGAAATGATGCAAAGATGGAGAAAGCCGAGAAAGAAAAGGGAGACCAGTCCAGGGAGAAATGAACCCACATGAGACATTACAAAGAATGAGTTTCAGGGGGGGAGGAGATGGAAGGAAGGACAATAAAAAACAATAGAGAAAAAGTAGTTTGTGAGCCATGAAGAAGCAAAGGTGGTTTTAGACATGGAATATTTACACACAGGGAACATATTGATGATAAAAAAAAGGAATGAAAATAGCAAACAAGACAGATTGAGGGGTAGACAAGGAAAGGAATGTTAAGTGACACAAATAAATGGAATAGTTTGAAGACATGAAAGGATTCTCCCAAGACAAACAATTAGAGAATTAAGAAGGTAAAGATACCGAGGTACATTTAAGAGAGGAAGCAGTACAGAGAAGTGATGTGTATATAGTCAGACACAAGAATAGCAATAACAGATGGATTAAGACAAACAAGAAAAGAAAGGAAAAAACCTGTTATTTTTTCACAGTTTAATATCTGGTTGTGTTCACCACTAGCTCTCAGTACCTGTGCATCGTTTCCAATATCGTAACCCAAGCTGATGAGACAGGCTTTGAATTCCTCAGGGCCAAGTGTGCCGGAGTGGTCCTGGTTATGCGGTGTGCCAGGCAGCAGGACATGCAGTGCCAGTGCGGTGACGGTGTGGAGCAGAAGGAAGGAGACACAGAGGAGATGAAAAGGAGGTGGAAGGACAACAAAGAGGTGCACCATGCAGTGGGTGAGGAGAGAGGGAGAGGAAGAATGACATGCAGATAGAAAGACAGGGAAGAAAAATAAAAAGTGCACAACATTAGATATCACAATGACATTTCAGGATGCGCTAAAAATGCTCTTGGAACAGTTCCTTCTCAGAGAGCTCATCACATCTTGAGAGCATTTGAATGACAAAACCAGTTGATGCTCAGAAGCCTTAAGATCTCCATCTCCCAGGTGAGTTACTTGCATTACTGCTCATTATCCATAGTGTCAGAAGCCCTGTGTTTCACTAGTAACCCAGAGTGCAGGTAAGCAGGCAGAGGCAGTGGGGAAGCATTGCCTTAATCTTCTAGTCACATGTTCCACTAAAGGAGTAGGTGAGGGCAGGTATGTTTGGAACACACCCAAGGAAGCTTAGCTGTCAGGGCATCCCAGGAACAGACAAGGAAAACCAGCTGAAGCTCAGAGGAACAGTGTTATGGCTGTATTTATGTGGCCTGCACGTGAGGTGGAGCTTTGACTGACAAAGCTATTTCAAGTGCTCAGCTCTGCAAACAGGACTGCTGTACAGCACAGCATAGCACAACACAGCTTGGCAGCTGCTCCTCCCTTTGCTCATCCCACACTCTCCCTGTGCTTGGATGTCCCCATCAAACTATACGCAGGCTACCACAGGAGCTGAGAATCACCATCCACCCTGCAGGATTTTAGCTCGGGACAGCTTTCAAGCACTGAAAAGTCCTTGTGTGCCACCACCATCTCTGGCCAGATCAAGGAAGCTACAAACAGGCAAACAGGTTGGTGGAGCCAGTTCCAGGTGATTTTCCTCAGAAAATCAGCTTTTAAAGTCAGCATTAAGCCTCCATAAATTAAATACACAGTTGAATATGGGAAGCCAGTGTTTTCTTTACATGATTAGTCAGGCTGCTGTGGAGGCAGGGGCAGGCAATAAAGTATAAAATCTACAGGGCTTTTATGGGTCCCTCTCTAAGAAAAGAAGCCGTGGTTTTGTTTCTCTTTGGTAGCTAGAGAAGGGCTGAAATAGCCAGTGTTCAGCAATCTCAGAGTGTTGCCAATCTCTGAGGGCAGGCTGCAGCACTGTTCTCTGGAGACCTTTCTAACAGCCTGGCTGGTGCAGCAAGTGGTGGAGAGCAACCTCTGTTTGCATCACTGACTTAGTATCTTTGCAGGCTGCTCTTGGATTTCCAGACAACACTGAAGGGATTAATAACAGAGCTGTTTTCAGGCTTTGGCTGCTGTCTCTGCTTCCCTGCATGACACCTTTGTGATTTGGGTTGTAGAAGGAAGAGCTGCAGGCAAGCTGGCAAATTGAGGGGAAGAGAATTTCCTTTGAGGGATTCCTTACTGACTGCACCTGCTAGCGGCTTGGCATGTATTTCCATGGTAAGGCATGGCAGGTTTTACATCAGGGTTTATCTATGTCATGCAATGCCTGCTGCATATAAATTCTCCTGTTTGCTCCACACAACAGCCATACTGGTTTATTTGATACAGATTTATGCTACGTCAGAGCGAAGGACAGCTGCTCCAAAGAAATTTATATATTAAGATAATAACCTGCTTTCAGGAGAAGGTGCAGTGAAAGTCTCCTTTCCTAAACAAGCCTTCAAACTTTTTTATTCTTTAGCTGTATCAGGAAATGTAGCAGTTTCCTGTCACGACATATTTCTCCCAGACTAATGAACACTTAACAGTCCTCACAGGAATGACTGCTCCACAGGAGTGGCATTATTAAGAATGAAATCTCTTGTACTGGTCTAGTTTTATCTTAGTGATAAAACTTATCTTTGTTTTTTATTGCACTATGCAGTCTACATGGAAGCTCATTGCTTACCAAGCTGCAGTCAGCACTGACTTACCCTGTCAAAATGGTTGAAAGACGCCCGGAACTCATTCATCTGTTCCTGGCTGATTCCTTTGGCGTCACGAGTCAGAATCTGGTTTTCCACTTCATTGATGGTTCTCGCAATTGTTGTTAGTAACTGCTCCCAGCCCACTCGGATATGCTGGAAAAGAGGACAGAACGATTTTTAAATTAAAAAGTAGCTTTCTTGCCTCTGAGGCCAGTGGATGGAATGTGCTACTTGCTGCAAATCAAATAATGCTGATGGACAAGGCAGGAGAAGTCATTTGCCCAGAAAGCCTGCAGTGTGAGCTAACCAGATGTTTAAAATCTGAATTTTGACTGAAAAAAGAAACTGAAGAGGCCAGTTTGTGATCTGAAGAAAGTCTTAGTCCTACTGTAAAGTTCCTTTGTCATGTCAGAGCAACATATTGGGGACCTTCAACACAAATGAGAATCAAACCCAGTGATTGTAGGACTTAGTTGGGCAGAAAACTTTCCTTACCAAGAAAATAAATAAACCATAGTCTCTGGAAGACACTGGTGCTCCACTGCCTCTGTTGCTTAATAGAGAGCTGGCCAGAAACCAGAAGACAAGATTCAGAGCCTCTGTGTGTTCTGCTGGACTCATATCAAGCTCAGATTGCCTCCGAGAAACCTCATGTTGTTAACAGAAAGCCAGACTCCAATTTTAAAAAGCATTTGTTTGAGTTCTTTTTCTTCTGCCACCCCGTGGCAGCTCAAAATCACCAGTGCTCCCCTGGTCTTTCTAATCACAGCTAATAGGCTGCCAAAATCGGGTGGCAGGAGAAGTGAAACCAGCCAATTTTTCAAGCAATACTGTTGATCTCATTCAGGTTATTTCTCTTGTCTGTATTTGGAAGTACATTGCAATAGGTTGGCATGAAGTAGAGCAAGGCAAAAAAGAAATTCAGCAACATGTTGTTGCATGCTTGGCCACATTGTCAAGCTCTCCATTTCCCTGAGAACCACAACACATTGCCAGAGCTAGATGTGGCTGATGCTAACTGGCCACAGCAGATGAGGCTGGCTGATCTGCTGCCAGAATGTTTACCTCCATGGTGTAGTTGGTGTGCTTGTTGTCGAAGATAAGAGCTTCCTGGATCTGTTGATGGTCTCCTTCCAACTGGTCAATCTTTGGTTTGTAATTCACAATGCTTTTCTCATACTGCCGCAAGTGGTTGAGCTGGTCCTCCAGGGTGCCATGCATCTCTATTGAAATGCGGCCAATCTCCTGCATTAGCAAAGTCAAAGGAGTTAGACCCCCTTGGAAGGACAAGCCTCAACATGCTTGGCATTTATTGCAGCCATTTCACACTCACACAGGATGATGATTCAAAAAAAAATAGCTCATGGAGCAGTTACTTTAAATGAGCCAAGACATTGTCAGCAAAAACATTAGCAGAGCCCTGAACACTTTCCAAGTGAGGTGAGTCACAGGAACTGTGTCTAATACAAGGATACAAAAGGAAACTGCAGACCATACTCTAGTAATTTGCCAAGCCAAATCTTTTTCTGACATACTGTCATCCACTTAGTCCGTTCATACAGATGTATTTCTGTAATTGCTCTCTTCTTTACATCTCCTGTCATCAGTAATAGCTTCATATTTTTCCATTTCATCAACTCCAATTAGTTTAAGTCAAATTTTAACTAAAGAGAGAAGATCTCCTTTAAAAATACATCTCCTCTGCTGATGTTTGATGTGCTAGCTGTATTTATTTTGTTATATGTATCAAGACCACTGCTGTGAAAAGTTACACAAACCATGCCTCTGATCTAGGGGCTTTAACTTCCTGCATATAAACACAACTCCATTAAAATACCAGTCATGTTTTTTATCTCTGTACTAAAGAGTTAGGGGAAGAAAAGTACAAGCACTTCAGTAACTGTTACCCATCTTGGGATTCTCTGTATTTTCTATGTAAGTGTCTCTTGCTGCAACCTGAAGGAAGAATGACCATGGCAGTTGTGAAGAAAGACCAAGGATGAGAATATCACTGAAGAGGAAAACAGAGCTTTTCAAAAGGAGCAAAGCACTACCTCCATCTTAGTCTGGATCCAGGGTCCAATGACATTGGCCTGTGCACCAAACTGTTTACGAAGTCGTTCATTTTGCTGCTGACGAGCATGTTCTTCCATCAGGGCTTGATCTCTTCTGGGAACCAGTTGCCGCACCTACAGCAAAGAGTAACAAAGTGTGTAGCTTACACATAAAGACACATGTAATAGTAAATGTAGAAATTGCTGGAAGGAAGGGAGGAGTGGGTGTTTGCATGGAAAACAAGCAGTTATATGGTTTAGGACAGAGTGGGCAGGCTCACGGAATGTGAATCCTGTCTGCTATAGGGTGTGATATAAACACATCTCAGGCCATGGAAGACCAGAAGAAGCTTCCATTCACTACTTGGGTTTTTGGTGGCTCACATTAACTGAATTGCAGGACCCTGTTCAGATCTCATTTTTGTGATCTTCTTTGATAGTAAGAGCCATCAACACAGCTGGTATGGACAGTAGCATCTTTCATTATAAAAATATAAAGTAAAATAGATCTGACACCCCATAGGCTTTATCAGAAAGATCTTTTCTACTTTCCAGACGTATGGCAAATGAGCTGAAAACAAAGGACAAAAAAAATCAATAAAGCTCAGCAGTGAGCATGCGAGGGTAGCTGAAGAGTAAATAATCTACTTCCTGGGGCCCTCAGTGATTGAGCAGCAGCATCCTCCCACACTAACTTGCAAGGCTGGAAAGAACTCACATGTTCCCATTTGCCATTGATCTCATGTGGAGTGATCGTAGTGTAAGGATTTGTTCCTGCCATGTTGACATGGTATGTCTGGACAATCTTTGAAACTTCATTGTGGATTCCCAGGATGGCCTGCCGCTCCTTGTCGGCATCTGGCAAAGTGGCTTTGAACTGTTCATGAGCTGTGGTCAATCCCTGCAGAAAGAAGGTGGCAGCAAAGACAGGGTGAGAACATTAGTTACTGAGTAGCCTCTTGAGCAAATATTTCCTGCAGAAGTGACTGTAAAAGCTTACATATTCCCAGGATACAAAGCAGGCTACTCTAACATACTTTCCAGGTTCTCTCAGCATCATTAAGCAGGCTGTTTTAAGTGGTTAAATGATGTGAAGTCTTATTTTCCCCAAGTTCAGTATGAGTCCCTCTGTCTCATGTTGCCCAGTGACCATCCCCAAAAAATGGTGGAATAATTTTGGCTTATAATTTAGGGAGAACTATTTCTCCAACACTGCTCAGTGACTGCCCGTCAGCCCCTTTGGGAAGTGATCTGACTACCAGCATTACTATAAAGCAGTCTTGTCTCACTAGTGTAAATGCAACATGTTTTTATTCTCCTATTAGGTATGCACTAGTTGCACACTTATCATAACTCCAGGTGAATAATAAGAGTCAGATTCAGTCTGATCACACTCAGAATTAGGTGAAGGTCTTCCAGCCAGCAGCAAACTTGCACAAGCAGCATATGCTCCTGCTGTGGAAAACCAGCACCTTCCCCCTGAACAAGAACACAACAAGCCCTTTCTGCTCCCATCTTGCTGCAGTGCCCAGACAGTGCTCCAAGGACCGATGGTGGGGCATGCTTGCTGGTTGTCTGTGGACAGCTGACAAGCCAGTTGGTCCTGGCTCATCTCCCACTGCTTCTACAGGCCCTTAAGGTACTTCATCCCAGAAGCCTGGAAGACCAAGACTAGGGAAGCAAACACAGGGAAAGAGACAGCAAAAAGAATGGGGGACAGAGAGGCATGTGCAGGGATAATTGAAGGAACAGTGTGGATAGAAAAGGGAATGAAAAATGTAAACCACATGATTGAACCACTCTCTTACAATTCACTGTAACTGCTTTTGCAAAATTGCTTCCTTACATGGTGACTCACTACTTTGCAGCTGCTGCAGTGGCCATAGAAATATAATGCAAGTCTGGGGGCTGGGAAAGATACTCCAAACAGTCACAAAGAGACCATGGAAGTGTTTAAATGCTGTTCAGATTTGTTCTGCGTTATGAAAGACTTAATGAACCCCTTTGTTCAAGAGGGAAGGGTGGAAGAAAAAAGTAGCAGCTTAGTAACAGAGCTGATACCAGGCTAGGGCTATTGTACTACCCCTCTCAAAGGTCTGAAAATCACCTGTAAAGTTGCTTTTGTAACACACCCTTTCAGAAGGGGGGAAACTGAGATACTCACTATCTGTCCTACTGAGGAAAGTTGACTTTTGCTTCAAATGGTAACCCAGCACCAAAGCAGACAATTCTGACTTTTTTGTCACGCAGCACTGAAACCCAGCTGGCAGCTCAACAACTGCCCTCATGGCACATCCTATCGTGCAATGTCATGTCCAGGTCATTTGGTCCTACATGGAACAGCTGACCTGCAGAACCCATGAGCAGCACTAAGCTTTGCTAATGTGGGTTAAAAAAAACACAAGGCCCTGAAAGATTCTCTCCATTTTCAGGTTTTCATTAATTCGATTTTCGAATTGCACTGAAAAAATCCACTTTCAGTTCTTTGTGTCTAGATATGATGGTGTGAACATGCTTTATACCTACTCAGATCCAGGATTTTGGAGGAAATCAAGGGAAAACATACTCTTTATTTTTTTTTACTACACCTCATTCACTAGAGCAGAAGCAACAAAATATGATCTAGAAATTCAGCACTGCTAGGAATTCAAGTGACCTCTGACTTCTTTCTTTCTAACCCGAACTGATGCAAATGACTGCTCTGTACCTGGATCTCCTCAATGGTGTGAACAATGAATGTGTCCTGAAGGTCCTCCATGGCCCCTTCCATCCAATTATTGAAAGGGGCAGCTCGTTTGGCATATTCAAGGTACAACTGGTCAATCGTTTCCAGTAGCTTCTCTGTCCTCTGGGCATGCACAAAAAAAGAAAGAAAATCAGGAAAGATGGTTAGAGAAGAATGATCACAGAGAAACATGGGTTGTCTGAGCTGCTCCTTCCTTTCAGATCTCCTTGGTGCTCCCAGGTCAGTGCTACAGTACAAGTCTCCCTACTGTTAAGAGATTAAGCACAGGATGGATTTATTCCTTTGAGGGAAAAATCTGAGGTCCTTTGAAGTAAAACAAAAGAAGGACAGTCTGTTCAAGCAGAACAATACCACAAACCACAAAAGTAGAAAAAATCAGTAGCCCAAGGAAACAAATGGCAGCATAATTGGGCTGGAAAGGGAAAAGGAGGCTAAATATGCTGAAATGTTGCTCTCTTTTACAGTCAAAGATGTTTTAGGAGTGCACAAAGGAACTGAAATCAGTTGCTTGTGCCCACTGCAGCTTGCTTCCCAGAAGCGACCTACCCATGTAATTCCAAAGATCTGATTTGTAATATGTCTCACCTCCAACGCTTCTCTACGTTTCTGGGTTAGGGCACCCAGATTATCCCACTGATCACAGATCTTCTGGCACCTGGCATTGACACTGGGAGAGTCGTAATAGTCCAGCTCACTATAAAGGTGGGGAGAAAAAAGACAAAAGATCAAATAAAGAATTTTTGGAGAAGAATGAGAAACCCATTAGAAATCTTTATCAGCTTAGAGGACAGACTCAAACAAAGAGCTCATGGTCTCTGGAAGTACAACGAGCCAGGAAGGCAGCAGAATCTAGTTTTGGAGACACTTGTATGTTATGATACATCAAACAGCACAGAACAGGAAGAAAAACAACCACCACCCAAGGCCTCAACAAACACTGGTGCTGACTGCCTGGTGGGAATAACCTGGCACTGGGGGAAGGGAGTACAGACTTGTTCAAGCTGTGAATAAGCAGATTATGAGCAGACCAATATGCCCCTGTATTCTTCTTAGGAACATCATGCAGGCTAACTCCTTGCACCTTGTACGTCAGAATGGGCAGCAAAGATTTTATAATGACTGCAAAGAAATGATTAAGATCGTTCTGAGGGTTGTATAGAAAGCAAGGGAATAACTAAATTACACAAGCCATTCATTTATTTAGGACAATTCAGAATTAATGTAGGTTTCTCTCCTGTATGCCTGACAGGAAGTGCTTTGCTGAGATGTCCATAGGCTGGCACTCATTGAAGACCAGTTGGTAAGAGTATGGCTAGGGAAAGGAGAGCACAGGTGGGTGAAACTTGTGGTCTTGCATTGTTTTGTGCACTTGGTTTTGCTCATGGTCAAGGAGGAAGAAACCTGCAGGCAGAGGGAGACTAGCCAAACTGGGATGTGTCAGCATCAAAAGAGAAAGCACTGAGCTGCTGAGTGACCATGGGCCATCTGATGTGCATTTCTCTATAAAGTAATGTAGGTTTAACAGTTTCCTCTGCCTTCCCCAGCCCTGTTTCTTCCCACTATTGTATTGCCCTCCTGAGGCATGTGATCACAACTGTTGGTGGAGCCTTACGATAAACTAGTCAGGAAACTGATTTGGGCTAAAAATAACTTCTTTGCTGGGTTTTTAATCCAGATCAGTTCCTTGATCTACTTTGCTAAAGAGCCAGCATTGCAGATGGAAGAACTGCTTCTGAAAGCCTGGCCTGTAATGCAACCCATGCTGGACTGCTGCTGCTGAGAGAGGAACATGCTGTGCCCCCAAAAATGCCTGGCATGGGCAGCTGCAGTGGCTTCCTCCAGACCCTATTCCTCTCCTTGGCAGTCTATCTCTGGGGGAAAAAAGAGCTCAGCCATGTTTTTCAGGGCATAGCTTCTTTGCTGAGATGGAAGATGGCTTTTGGAAGGATGGCAGAGCTTGCCAGTCTCAGACTTTGGAAGAAATCACCTCTCCCCCAGCTTAGGGCCCAGCCTTCCCTGTTGTTCTTAGAGCTGCAGCTACTCTGGCTGGCATGTAGTATGTGCCTTGGAAGTGGCAGGTCAGCTAATGCTTGCTGACTAGCCAGCCTTGGTTTTAATCTTACTGACATGGAGGATTGCATTGAACCCTCCTCCTGTTCCAAGGTCAATCCTCCAGTGGACAAGGGAACAATTCTGTAAATCTGTGTTGTTAAAGGAGATAATGATCTTGATCCAATAATCTTGATTTTTTAGAGGAAAAACAGTCCTTCAGACAAGAGCAGTGACCTTGGCCCAGACACTAACTTGAGACAGGCCAGTATGATATATAAATATTTAAAAAATAGGAAACACAGTCAAAGCCAAGTTGTTCAGGCTGCTTTTGCCAAGAAATGCACAGGGTTTCAGAATCTCTCTCCCTGTGCTGCAGAGGCCAGCTCTTTTACCTGCCTGCTGCCCCTAGCCATCAACCTTCTGCACTGATGAGACCCCATTTTTCCTGGTAACTTGTGTCAGTCCTCACCCCAGGAAAAGGAGCGGAGGTGAAGGTTTCCAAGCTGGGGAGAAGCATAGAGGGAGCCGAGCTGCTGTGAGGATGCCCTGGAGCAAGTGCCAACCAGAGTGCATTTGGGCCAGTATTCCTGGGGCAAAGGGTCTGATGTGGCAGCAGAGGCTGTGATGGGCTCAAGCATCAGCAGATATTTTCCTGCTAGAATAAGGAGGACTTTTTTGGATGAAAGAGAACAAGCTGAGAGTCTCTGCTATTTCCTTCTGTTCCTGGAAAAGTACAACAGTGCTATAACTTTGAAACCTAACAGGCGCCAGCGGCAGGTCAGACTCTTTAGGAAAGGGTTCACAGCAACATAACAAGCTGGAAGAGGATGGAAACTTGGCTTGGGAATGTAATTATGCCGACCCCTCATCAGCACCCACGACTCATCCATTTTCTGGCCTGCTCTTCTGGTGCATCCAGATACTGGAGAGCAGTATCCTAGATACTGTTTGGAAACACTGTGACTTCCCAACATTTTTGCATGGGGTTGGATTTATGGCTCTCCAGAGGGCAGAGGGCAAAGCTGATTAAGCCTCCCTGGCCCCAGGGACAGGACGTGCGCTAGGGTGCCGTACTTGAGCTCTTGTGCAATAGCAGCAATCTGTTCCACGCGGTCCTGGTGTGCAGCCAGGTCGCTCTCAAAGGCCTCGTGTTTCTTCAGAAGAGCCTTTATCTCCGAGAGGGTAGCAGTTTCGTAATCCTTCTGCTGCAGCATCGCTTCCTTACCTGCGGAGGGAGCCAAAGCACACGACAATAAAGAACAGGCCTAAAACCAGCTCCCTGCCACCGCGTCAGACCCAGGAGCTCTCCAAAGTTATTTTCCTCTACTCCAGACACCCTGCCCGAGGCTTGCCCTTCTTACCTGTGCTGGCCTAGAGATGCACAATCCTCACTTTAAAACCACGGCGTGTGAGTTTGCCATTAACAACAGAGAAGGGCACCAGTGCAGCTCAAGTCAGGGCTCTCACAGTTTATACTGGTCTTGTCTCATAGCCCTATGTGTGCAAACTGGGCTATGCTCGTCCTGTAAAGGCCACCTGTAGCATTACTGTACAGTAGCTTTTCCTTTGTAGCTCTCTTCTACTCAAAGCTCCCACTTTGCCACAGTTAGTGAATGCTGATGTGGGTGCATCGTGTAGGAGAACAGAGATCAAGCCAATTTTCATACATTATTTTCCAGTACAATAAGAAATAAACCTAGCCTTCTCAAGAGGAAAATCTCAAGCACAATCTGTCTCTTCCTCCTTACATAAGGCACAGCACTATGTCAGGCAATAGGAAGCATGTTGGTTGGCATTACCATCTGTCCAGGACTCATGAATGGATGCCTTCTGCCGGAACTTCTCTGCCAAGTGATCCAGCCTCTCTAGCCTCCGGATCTCATTCAACAGCCACTCCTCATAGCCCTTCTCAGCCTGCTCTAGGCCACCCCAGGCATTGTTTATATCCTAGAGACAGGGACATGAGAAGAAAAAGAAAAGGCAGGTTAGAAGATGGGGGGGGAAGGTATTCATCAACAGTAGCCTCAGTGAGCTACCTCCAACTGGTTAGATGGAGTGAGCGTGGGCTTTTGATCTCACAGTGTTGTGCAGACAGGCCAGGAAGACAAAGGCCAATTTAAGAGACAGGCCTAGCAGTGTCAGGACCTGTCTGCACAGAAGTCCCTCTCTGAACACATGTGAAACTTCAATAAAACCCAACCATTTATTAATCAGAAAGAATAAGAGACACCCAGACATCTCCTCATAAAGGCACGCAGCTTGTGAAGGGCCTCAGGGTCTGGTTTAGAGCAGGGAAGCAATGATTGCTCAATCATCTCTCGTTCTGGTCTCACTGAGCTGTATTCTTCAGGGTTCCTACTGCAGAGTAGCTCACTCTGAAGGTAGGCACGCTCTGCCCATCCAAAGGCAGGAAAGGACTCCCATTTTTAAGCATGACTGGGGTATATATGAGTGGTTACCCCCACTCACCGAGACCATTTTCCCTTCTGAGGGCATGAAGGCTGGCCTGTTGCTGAGCCGCAGCTTGGTCTGCAAGGTGTTGAAGTTGATCTCAAGTTGGCACTTCTCTTGGACCTTGGGGGGCTTGTGCAGGCGGCGGTAGTCCCGGAAGTCCTCCAGTTTCTGCTGCATGGCTTGCATAGTGTTCTCTGGGGCCCGGTTCTCCAGCCAGGGGATGGTGCGACGGATCCACTCTAGCAGCTGGAAAGAGCAACGACAAAAAGCCTTGAACTGAAAACTGTGTTTAAATCACAGGTGTTGCTTTGACCTCATTAGGGACCATTTACTTTTATGTTTGCTGTCAGAAAGATTCTGCCACCAGCAGGGCCTGTAAAGAAAAGTTTGCCAGCTTTTTTAATGAGCAGCCCATTCCCTACCACACTAAATAGTACTGCCTGTTGCAGCACTGCCAACCCAACATGCTTAAGGCATAACTTTTGCACAGTCAGAACCAAACTATGTCCTCAGCTTACACCTTTAGATTTTTGCTGGACTGTTGAATAACTGAAGGATGCTGTAATTCTTATCTTGCCTCCGGTTGTGCTTTTCCCACTCTAGCTTCCTTGAAATCAGTGTTGCTATCTCAATAGCCGTCCTTAGCAAAGCTACATGGGGAGCTGGCAAAATGCTAATGCAGTGAGCAGTCTATAGTATGAATGGAGTAATGTCCTATGCTTTTCAGACCAGGCTGAAACCAGGCTCATAGGCTATGCTTGCCTTTCTGTTCTCCATCTTCTTCTCCCTACTTATTTTCCATAGATATAGTCCAGTCCACAGATGGTAACTTGTAGCTCCATGGCTGTCGGTCTGTCAGCTGTCTTTCTCAGGTAACCAAAGCAGCCTCCAGCTTGTAACTTACACAGATTCTTTCCTACTATCAGCAAATGCACATTTCTTTTCTCAATTATCTCTTAACTTCCATTCTCTCTGATCCAGTTTCTGACTTCTGCAGTGTATTAGCATACAATTTGCATGAAAGACGTTATGAAGTTTTACAGTCCTGAGGAATGCAAGTTAAACCAGTTTGATTTTTTTCTTTAATTTTAGCATTTCTGTGGCTGCTCTTAATAAAATGAGAATCTCAGAGCTGCTCGATGGGAGCTTTCTGCTTTAAAGCAGATTGCCCTTGCCTTTAAGGTAAGTTCAATCTTTACTTTTTCTCAAGCTAGAAGAGGAGGAAAACAATTTTCCAGGGAAACACCAGCCAGTAGCATTCCCCAGGATTAGTTATCAGGGTTAAATGACATTCCTTTCCATACAGCACCGCCCAGAAACCAACACCTACATCACTGGCCAGTTTTTCGTAGTCTTCCATGAGCTGCTCGTTTTCTTGGTTGACTGCCAGCACTTTGCAGATACGATTTGCTGCCGTCTCCGCCTGGTGAAGAGAAATAAAACAGAAGAAGGGAAAAGTGTGAAAAAAATAAACCAAACCAAAACCTGTGGCTTAGCTTCCTGCTACGTACCTGTGGCTAAAGCCTCCTACCCTTGGCTCTAGCAACCTGACCATGCTTCAAAACATCTGTCCTGACTGCTGTGCTTTCCATCTCACCTGATTTATCTTTCCCTTCTCAGGTGAATACGTCCTTCAGAGATACTGAGCTCTTCTGAGCCCGCCCTGTGTGTATAGAACAACCACATTTCTATGGCTTTTCTGAAGCTGCTTCTAGGAGAGAGCCTATCAGAAGGAACCTGGCTGCCTCTTTACAAAGATAAGGGGTTTCTGCCACCCCCTCCACAGCATTCAGAGCTGTAACACCAGTAGCAGAGTGGTGTCAGGCTGGTGAGACTTTCTACATGTTTTTACCCCACAAAAGAAATACCTAAACAGAGTTAATCCATAGACTGGACTTTTGAAGTGTCATAATTCTGATGGAAAACGCAGTGGCAGATGCTCCTCTTAACCTTAAATTCTGCCTAGCTTGTCTTCCAGCTTTCCTTGTACTTCTGGCACTCATTACAGGGCTACCTCCTCCAGCATCTTGCTGCATGACACCTACAATGTATTCAGGGTCTCATGATCCAGCTGAGAAGAGGATTCTCTTTTCCTCTTCCTGTGTAATATTTCTGCTTATTCTTCCAAAACAAGTCTCACTAAAAAAGAGCATGTTGTTACTATTTAGTTGGGCTTTTTTTGTTCCGTTGGGTTTTTGTTCTGTTGTGAAACTTGTGTTTCAAGGTTTTTCTCTGCAGGGAGCTGAACATGTTAAAACATGAATTTGGAACAAAGTAAGGATCAGAAAAATCCCAGCTATCAACTCAGGAGCAGACACTCTGCCCTCAAGTACCATGCATGTGTTTGGCATTCGGAACATTTTGTACAGCATATATCTATGGACATCAGACCCTTTTATAATTATCATAGTGGGTGCCATGCCACAAATCCTCAGAGAATGTGTCCCTGTGATGGGTGTCAGGGCATTGCTCAGCACTGTCCTACCACAGTACAGCTATGGCCTTGGTGCCTGGGGAAGGTGCTAGTGCTACCCCCAGGATCCCTATGGAGTAATCCTTCTTACAGATGCTAAGTGGAAATGAAGAGGAGAGGGTACATTCCAACACTACAACAGACCAATCGTGAATGTTGTGTCCTGCCTTTAAACTACATGTGGGACTGATGCCAAAAGAAGTTTTGCTGAGTTTATAGCTGGCAAGTTTCAACCTTTTTCTATTTTTAAAAGGTCTTTTATTATCTGCTTATTCAATCTCAAGGCCATTTGAGAAAAATCCTCTAATTTTTGCAGCTGATGCAAGGCAGCAAGAATAGCAATAAAGTCATAGGCTATAGAGTGATGTATGGATTGCTAAGGTCCCAGGGGATCTGGCAATATTATTCATTTGTAAGAAGCTGTAAGAACATATATTCAGTCATCTGTCCCTTCACTAAAGTGGGCCAGCTAGCAGATTCACAGATATTAACTAATTTAAAACACATCAGAGGGATCTGTACAGGAGAAAGCAATTTCACTTAAAAAAAATTGCAAACCATGTTTACATGTAAGAAAGCTTGTACTTTGTTCTGTTCTTAACCACAGTTTGTACTTTAATGGAGCACTTTTTGATATCCAGAGAAAACTTTATAGACATGGGACCAAATAGTATGTCAAAAAGACATTGCCAGAGCCCCACCATGATATGTTTAGTGACTGGAGAGAACTGATGGTGCCAAATGTTTATTTCAGTCATCCCAGGAGAGGAGCTCCCTGTACACCCTTAACTTTCTTCTTTTTACACCCCAGGAGCTCACTGCAGCCAGCTGTGCAGGAGGGACCTCATTTCACAGAAGCATATGTATCCAACAGCAGATTTCCTCCCGATGCCCAAGTTAAGTGTGTGTATGCATATATGTGTATTGAACATCTGTCCAAACACAAAAGCCTCTGAGTGTCAGCATTATGACATTACTTGTATTAACCCAATGGTTGAAGTGTAGAGGCTGTCTCTACCAGTACTTACTTCCTAACAGTTCTTGTCTACAACAGACTGCTCTATGCAAGTATGCTGCTGCTGCAGCAGCACGAAAAGCTCTGTGGCCGCTGTCATCACTAATATCATGAGCAATATGTTACACTGACTTGCTCTGCAAGTAGGTAGGACAAAAGGATCCCTGTGGTTTCAAGGTAAGCTCCACAAATACCTGCTATGCTGCTGCTGACGAGCTGCTCTGTGGTGATAGCAACCTCAGTGAAACACTTTCAGGTAAAAGAAGAGTAGCACTCTGAAGGTGTTTACATGAGGCCAAGGCAGCTCCCCCATGCCTTCATTAGTGGAGTGGAAAAAGTCATTTTGGCTTGCCCACACTGCTAAAGGCAACAATGCATTTAGGATGCTCATGCTGGCTCCAAAAAAGCCAGGCTGCTCACAAGGCATGGAGAGCACTGAGAAGAGGCACCATCCTAGGGTTTGGAAGCTGCATACCTGTATTCTCAGGGAACCTGTGTGAGCTGATCAGCTTTAGTGCAGCATTATGCTGGCACATTATACAGCTTGCATTGAGACTGGGAGGAGGGCAAGCCCAGGACATCCTGCTCGCTACCACACTGCTCTGTGATATGCATGTGCTGTTTGTTGTACTCAAAATGGAAAGCTGAATAGCCAAAGTAATGCTAATTTCTCTGCCTTTTGTCTTTTCTGTACTTCTCAAGCCTGACTTGGACTGCTTAGGATGGAAGCGGAGTTAGCTGTCTCTCTGGCTTATGGATTCAGGTCTCTTTGATGAGAAGGATCATACAGAAAAGCATTCCCACAGTGTGCTGCATAGGAAGATGCCAGCCAGTTGTCCTCTAGCATCAGGAGGCTATACTCCAGAATACTGTATGCCAAACACAATCTCTTAATAAAATGGTAAAACATTAGTTAGAGATTTTCAACCCAGAAATCAAAGTTTACAAAATATCAAGCCAACCAGTAGTTGCATGCATTTAGTGTGAAAGTCAGAAGCGGTTAGAAAACAAGCAAACCAACCAAAGCAAGTAGACCTACAAATATATATATAAAAATAGCATAAAGAAAAAGCAGCGATCTACACACACATGTCAGGCTGGGGACCCTGTACCTTCAAAGGCTCAGTATAAGAGAGTGAAAGAAGCAGAAAGCGGCTCATGGGACTTCCCCTTCAGGACTGGTGGCAGTAATGAAAAATCTGAATGAAAAATGGAGTGATACCAGAGTAAGTCACCTAACCGTGCACAAGGAAGCAACACATTACAGTCTGACTGGCACTTGTACTCAGTAATCACTGCGTGTGCCTGGGTATATGAGTCTGTGTCACTCAGCAGTTGGCTAATATATGGCCAGGGCAGCTCCAAAAAGGAGCTGTGCCCCTCCTTCTGCCAGGGCACAGTTGAGTTGCTGACCCATCAGGACTGCTAAAAAATGAATGAACTATTAAATCTTTAATCTTCCCTGTAAGCCAGTTAGACTACGTGGGATTGAAGCTTTCATGACAAAGAAGCTCCATCTCCAGTTCTTGCCCCAGCTACTTGGTTCAGGTCCTGAGGCAGTAAAAGGTTGTTTTCAGTTATTCCAGGAAACCTAGCATCCACCTAAACTGTTGATGAACGTTTGCGACCTGCTAAGCAGGTTTCCAAATCTTGGAATGGTCGCAGAGAGAAGAGGAAGGGGTTGGTGAGGGCTGTTCCTGGCCACAGCCCTCCTTGTACTGTAGTTTGCTGTTTGCTCAATCTGGAGTTCTTCAGACTAAGCAGACAGCATAGAGCAGTCCCTCAGGGGCACCTGGCAAACAGCAGATCTTATCACCAGGCTGGCATGAGTTCTGAGGTGACAGTCTTCCTGAGCAAGTATCAGCTGGCTGGAGCTTGCAGCCTGGTCTGAAGGGTTTCAAACTATTCACAAAGTAGGATCCTAGTGGACAAGTCACGACTACACAAATGATGCCAAACAGGCAAGTCGACTGCACGGCTGTGGGACACGTTCCCAGTTCCATGGAAACAAGACAGTATCATGTAATTTACATGGAACAGGGCAGAGAACAAAAAGCTTGAACTAAAGAGCTGCTCCCTGGAACCTCCTGCCTGCATTTGCCCTCTGAAAGCCGGCATCAGCACAGTATCTTCTTCAAGGCTGCAGCCATCAGCACGGTTTTGTACAAGAGAGATGGACTCTTCCTCAAGTCGAGTTAGCTCTCAAGCTGGGCAATACATGGACTGCTTCTCAAATAGAAAAGGCCTGGTGAGAAAAACAAGTTGTAGCTGGGGGAACAGGGAGATTTTACATCTGTTCATAACTTGAAGAATGAAGTCTTGAACTTCGGATTTTATTATTCCAAAGCCTACAACCTGAAATTAGCAGTGACATTCTGGAAAGGCTGCAGCCCAGCCAGGCTATGGTATGGGAGGAAAAGATGAACCTTTGGATTGCAGGGTAATTGCTGTTTTGGAGGAAGTTTGCCCAAAGGTGTACTGTGACTGTTTGATTCCTCTGAGGACAAATGTCCCGATGCCAGGCAAAGAGACTTTGGAGTCAAGAGGAAGCAGAGGAAGGACTGCAGTTATGGGAATGGGCAAAGCAGAGGAAAGAGAAATAAAACATATAGGGAGTTTGGGAAACAGAAGGGAATTACCAGGTGTCCAGCGCCAGCTGCTAAGAAGGGGCTAAGTTCTAAGAAGGACTGCTACTGCTGAACCTAGGACACCAGCGAGAAGCAAGGAACGGGGAAGCGTGTGAATTTGGGAAAGCTCAAGCCTGGTAGGAATAGATTTTGTGGCTGGAGCACAAAAGTGTTATGTGACCAGCTCACGGATGATTCAGCCTAGGAAAAGACCACTGACGTAGTGGGGGCTGAGTGTGGAAGGCAGGGTGGCAGCTCAAGGAGGACAGGCTGATTTCCTGGAGCAGGCTGATCTGATTGTGGTAATACTGGAGGTGCACTGCCTGGCCAGGATGGCCCACTAGTTCTGACTGTCAGAGCAGGTATTCATCCATCTTTCGATGCCAGATTTACCAAATGTTTTCTCCACTGCTGGGGTGTGGAACTGGAAGGAAGGAGCAGCTCAAGTTGGAAGGACATTTACATCACTTCTCCAGCAAGATTACAGATGGCACACCCAAGCACATCACTAGATGCACTGGGCTTCCCTGCAAATGCTCTGGGGCGGATGGAGGCTCTGGTCCATTCCTCAGTGGAGAGGAGTGGTGGGCAGGGCAGGGAGAGGGAATGGAGTCGTTAGTGGTAAAGTCTCACCTTCTGCGCCCCTGAGAAGGCGTGGTAGTAACATGAAACATAGGTCATTATGGCCTTCTCATCCGGCCTTAGCGTGCCTATAATATCTGTGCAGAGAAGGAAAAGAGGTTGAAAGGATAAAGTAAGAAGCAGCACATAGGATAAAACAAAACAATCATGGGTGGCGTGAGAGAGGGGGAGAAAACTTCCCATCATGCATTGCAGGACAGGCCAAACAGATTTCCATGCGGAGAGCTGGGAATTCGGATCAGAAGGTGGCTAGCAGCGTTGGCTTGTGGCTCAAAGCGGCACCCCTCCCGCCCACCCCGAGTCTGGGCTCTGTACCTGCACAGCTGCGCTATGGGGGCCTGGCCCAAGGATGCAAATGGGCTGTTTGGAGGTTTGAACACCTGTGCTCAAGGCCTTTCTGTACACCAAGGAGCCAGAGATCACAGCCTTCCTACATAGTGCGCGTCCTACACAGTATCTGCGCTGCTGCGACACGCACTGCTGCTACAGCACTGGAGGACAGGCGGCTGCTTGGGTTTGGAGAGAGATGTTTACAATGTTTTCCTTACATGACTCCATTACCGACAAGAAAATGGCTAAGCCAGACACGGGAGGACTCAGCTGCCCGATTTCCAGCATGGTGACTGAGAAAAAAGAATTAAAACCCCAAATGAACAAAACCAGGCATTCTCAGACATAATAAGCAATGCACTGTTTGCCAAATCATCATGGATGTACTTGTTAAACATGCTTGGTAAGCCCCGGGTGACTGGGGCTGAATTTGTGGCTCAACTTGAGAAAGCAGCAGGTTCAAGCCCTAAAGCAAGGTTATGGAAACCTGCAGTACATGTAAGGTAAAAGATAAAGCTTTGGGCATTCATTGAACCCTTCATAAAACCACTAAGTCAGCTCTGCTTTCCTATCTTTGAAAAAGAATAGGTACCAGCATTGTTTCCAGTGGGAGCAGGCTGCAGTATCCTGATGAGCAGAGCACCTATGTGGTGGCCTCCACCTTTGTGAGACCAAGCATCCTAGCTCAGACTTCCCAGGAACCCGAGGGTGCAGGTCCTCAGCTGTCAAGGCAGCAGTCTGGAGAAGGCAGAGCTCCCTAATCCCTCAGATTTGTGTGTGTGCCAAGGTGCAGGCATATGTAAGTGCCACTGGAAGTACCACTGACTACATGCACTCCTGGCTCCCTTGCCCCACGTATTATGTCTGGGGCACCACTTTGAACCAACAGCCAACTCTACCAAGAACATAATAATAAAGATGCCCGTAGCTAGAGAGGAAAGAGAGAAAGAAAAAAAGGTTTGGACATTAGCAACGGCACCAGGTGTGCTCTGTGGAGGGAGCTTGGGATCCTGCGATACCTTCTGGGCTCCTGAGAAGGCGTGGTAGAAGCTAGAAACATAGGTCATGATGGCTTTCTCGTCAGGACGGGCAGTTCCAACAATGTCTGTCAAAAAAAACCTCACGTTAAGAGCATAATCAACTGATGGGAGGAAAGCAAAGGAGAGAGAGGGAGAACCACAACTGTCCAGGAGGCCTGCTGCTTGTCACAGCAATTCCACGGGGCTTCCCAGCATTCCCCTGAAGATGTGTCTCTCAGAAGCCAGGATCACCCTCCTGGTTCCCTCCCTCATGACAAAATTGCTTCCATGGACTGGCCAGGCTAAAGCAGCATGTCTCGTGTCACAGCACTTCCCCATCCTGAGAACATTACTGTGAAAGGTGGGTTGAATAAATCCATACTGGTAGCAGGTTGACATGGCTTTTATAGATATATTATACTGCAATTCCTCCACGCAATTCTTCAGGAAAGATCCTTTCTGCCTTCCTTTCCATGTCCTCATCCTCCATTTCCACACAATGATGGCTTGAATTCCAAAAGGCCCTTTTATTAGTTTCAGAGGAAATCAACACCTCCAGAGATCAGAATTGATGGTGTGGAGGAATCCACATTAACTCCACTTCATGAGGGAGGAGAACGATCAGAAAAAAGCAATGGGAATATCTGCAATGGGCCCTCTTCATCACTTCTAGCTTTGATGAGATCTGAAGCTAGATCCACTTATTTGGAGGTGGCTTTTTTTCCTACAGAATGACAGGAAGCATTTGAATCTACTCCAGAAACCTCATGATTTTTTGTGACCTCAGCATGATGAAGGCAGGGAAGGCAAGACTCTTCCCTGTGGATGGGAAATACTACCTAGGAACATGAATATCCTAGTTACCCCAAAACAGGTTCACTGGTTTCAGCTGTCTTGTCTCCACCTTTCCCCCTTGTTCCCCTCACTGTCTTATTTAACAAAAGCCTTTGACTGCTTCTGTTGTCCAAACCAAGCCTGAAATACAGCTTCTACCATTGAAAACAGCTGGCTTCAGGCAAACAGCCAACAACTATTTCAGGCTGTTGTTTGTATTCCAGAGTTACAGTCTTCAAAGTCTATTGCCAAGCTGGTCCTGACAAGGCTCTGGAAAGTAATCCTTGCTGTCCCAGTGGCCTCAGAGAAGCAGTCACTGTCAGTACCAAAAGCACCTTTGAACAACATGGATCTCTGCTTTGGGCTCCAGACTCAGTCAGAGAAGCGTCTTCACGCCCAACACTTCTGAATAGTCAGGAAGCAGCAGCTTATATTACTGTCACGCCCCCTGAAGGAAGATTGCCAGCAATGTCAGAAAGAGCTCAGGAATAACTTCTGGGGCAAACGGAACACAGTCCTACACCATATTTTAATTCAGTATTAGGCCTGATTCCTGAAAGGGAACACTTCCGTCAGCAGTGGACATAGCCAGACGTCACCCATCTCTGCCTAGTGTTCTAACCCCAGGTTAAGAACCCCACACCAGACTCAGCAGGCTGGGTGGCACAGAAGGAAGAGGAGAGCCGAACATGTGATTCATTATTCCATTGTAACTTCTCCCCTATACGTTTACTATGTGGTAATGGAGGCAGCATTTGGAGGTTACTGAATTCTTGTACAGTTCATGTCCACCTAGGAGAAGTGGGAAATTTCTTGAGAAAAAGCAACTTAAACCCCACTGGATTCTACTTTACCTTCTGCATCCAGCATCTTGGGAATATCCAGATATTTCTCAGCCACATCAAAAGCTGTGTTTAGATTAGTGAGAGGATCATCCTGGGAAAGAAACAGAGCCAGAGTATCAGCATCAACTTGTAACAAAGTACATAGCATTTCTCTCAAAACAGAGCTATTGTTCTTGGTTTGGTTCAGGTAACTGCAGTCCAGACAAAACTATGTGTGAATCCTCACGTAGCAGAATGAAACAATTAGCTTTGCTTTGAAAGCAGAGCCTTGGAGACTCATGATACGATAATTAACGTATAATCTATGCACTTGCAACAAGAAAGAATAATACATTTTGCCTTGAACCTAGTTTAAAGTAAAACTAGCTTCGCGCCATACTGATAGTAAACGACCATATCTCACATTTACATGTCATGCTTATATTAGGTTTGCAACTTCCATTGTAAAGAACTGCAGAGCAGTCGATCAGTTAGAACATCTACGCAACGCTAAAATAGTAACAACATCTGCAATGGGTGCTGTCCTTAGCTAGTGTACAGTTTGTTTAACACCAGTTGAGTAGGAGTAAGAGAAATGTTTTAATAAATCTCTAAAAATAAATATATATAAAAGTACCCATTTTGTCTTGAGTATTGCTTCTCCTCCTAGGCACTGCACAGGACTTGTAATTTCCTTAGTACATATCTATTCTTCTCTGTATAAACCTTCTGCTGTGACAGGATGCACTTCACATACAGACATCAATACACAATAATCAAATCCCAACTGAAGTCAAATATGACTTATCATCATGAGTCACATCATAAAGGTAGCTAGATTTTAAAGAGCCATACAAAAGAGTATGAAATGCAGATGTCACTGGAAATGAAAGACCTCTGCAAATTGCTTCCAGCATTCAAGCATAATGATCAGCAGCAAGACACCTACCAATCAGCATGAGACCCTCACACAAGCCTGATTCCTGTATTCCTATATACCCACTTCACGGATGTCAAATGACATATGCACTATCAATTTCTGCTGTTGAGACAAGTGCTGGAGGAAAGGTTGTGAATAAACTGCTAGTGCTTAGTCACCTTGTTTGCTAAATGTCTTTTGGGAGACAGGAAGGATTGGGGTGGCACTCCATACTGTCACTTGTGCCATTCACACCGGGACCCACCTTAAAAATTAGGAAATAATGAGTATAATTATTTCACTTCCTTTCTAGAGTGGCATCCATATTCTGTTTCTTTTCTCTTTGAGATCATGTGCTTTTGCTTATTGCATTGACTCGGAAGATTAAGCTGTTCCTGAACTCTAATCAACATGCAGTTTCCTTTGAGCCTACCCAGCATGAAAGATGAAGCTAGGCAGGCTTGGGCAGACAGGGTATGGGCATGCAGAAAAGTTCCTTTATGGCACTGGTCATTATGTAGCCCTTGGATTACAGGCTTCATGAAACTAGGAAACTGAGCTATTCTGAAAAGTCATTTCCTGCAGCATTTCCCTAGGAATTAATGGAGGTATTATGTTGACATCACATATTAGCATCATATTCTTTTGGCTGAATGTACCTAGTAGTCATTAATATTTCACTTTGTTCACTATGCATCAACAGGGATGTAGCTCCTTCAGGAAGGAAAGTGCACGTTCTTTCCCTCAAGTGTAGGAGCATCCAGAAGTGCGATGTGGCAGCTCCCTTGCCAGTCCTCCCCTAGCCCATGTGCCACTATTTACTTCTGTGGAAATGTCACCACTGCATACCAAATTTCAACCTATGCCAACCACAACCACCATGGCATTGCTAATGCCCTGGCAGAGTGGTTAGTGTTAACAAAGGCCTTTCCTGAGCACAGACCCATCTGAATGAGCTGACGATCTGTCAGTCTCTCCTGAAGGAAAGGGAGGAGCAAACTCATTGCAGATAGCTTTCCTATCAGTTTGCAAGTAACACCAGGAGCAGTGTTGCCAAAGGTTAAAAAGAAATTTTAAGCTGCAGGGTGGGAGAGGTTTCCTGAATGGGAAAACTTACTGGGCTTGGGCACTCCCAAAGGAAGGGCTGGAAGTCTTAACATGCAGGAAACTGGAGACTCATCTAGATGAAGCCAGCAGACTTCCACTTCATGTGTAAGACAGATGTGTGATCACACAGTCTCCTGGGGAATGACGCTAAACACAGTGCTACTAAAAACAAGCTACCTCAGCCCTAGACTAGCTCTGAGATGAGCAGAGAGCTAAACCCAAACCTGTTCTCTGTGGGAAAAGCTTCACCCCTCATGGGCGGTGGAACTGCTCATCACAAAGGTGATGCTTCTTTGTGTAAGACATGGGGTTTCCCTGGGGACTTGTTCAAAATCACAACAGCTTCTTGAGCCCTGTGAAATTCCTCCAAACTCCATCCCTTTCAGTTCTATCCTATCGTACATCAACTAATCATTACTTCAGGTCACCAGTTTCAGTTAATTCCCATGACAAGGGATAAAGTAGCAGAAACTGGTCTGGCAGCTACAAGTCTTGCAGTGCTGCACTGCAGCACCATGGCTGCAGGCGTGCTTTAGGAACCCAAAGGCTGCAGAGCAAACAAAAGCCAAGTCACCTGTGCCCTGATTCCTTCCAAGACTAAAACACACATTCCAAAAGAGCGCTGACCCAGATGAGATTCTGCAGAGGTGCCTCGGTTCCCCCTCTGCTCATATGAACACAGAACCAGCAGAGACATGAAAAGTAGCAGTAACTTGCCATGCTCCAGCCGGGCCACCTGCCAGGAAAGCTATCCATGGAGGAATTACATTGTTTTAATGGTGGCAGAGAGCAAACCTGCCCTCAACAGATGCCTACCAGGCACATTCTCCACTTTTGCTGACTAAAGACTCCTCTTTCATCACAACCCTAACTCACATGGGGAATCTTCTTCTCTACTCCTCCAGCTATTTCCAAATCCTAGCAGCACACAAGGTTGCCATGGCAATTATTGCACTGTGACATAAAAAAATACCTTCTATTAACTAGCAATCAGGAAAGGAGATGGAGGGGGAGGAAAGTCAAGAGAGAGCAAGCACTTACTATATCTGCCAGAGCTGAAGACACTAGGAAAGAAAGCCAAGATTCGTATTTTCAGGAATACCTGTAATAAATGTACCCAACATGGCAGTACACAGATCATGTTTCTATACGGATTGCGGTATATGAGGAGGCGTCTGAACCATCAATCAACCATTGCACTTGATAAAAAGATCTTAGATGTGGCTCACAGTTGAGCTACAGTCGGGGGTAAAAGGAGAAAG
>JBCJKH010002817.1:32585-55855 GCA_039877255.1 Loriculus beryllinus
GGGTAAAAGGAGAAAGGGAAACCCCTTCTTCTGCATATCCCTCACATGCAGACTATGACCTAATCTTGAGCTCCTATCTACAGTGAGCTGAACAATAGCAGACACACCTGAAGTGAATAGAAATCATCTAAACAAATAAGTAGCTGTGGTGTCAAGGAATCACTAATACCAGGCTGGGTAGATTTGCACGTTTTATTCTGGGGCCTGGACTGTACAAGCAACTTCAGCTAGACAATGTATGTAGGCAGAAAAGAATTGTACTTGCTCCACTAATACAGCCAGACTAGGAAAGATACCTAGGAACATAAACTCAATACAAAACCATGCTGACAAAAGAAATTGCTAACTTTTGGGGAGGAGACATGCTACACTGGCATATCCATCTTGTGCTGACTCCAGACACTAAAACTGATCAGATAATATAATTGACTGCTCTGCAAGACAGTAAAGACCTGAAAGGTTACTGAAAAGCAGATCAGCCATTGTACAATTTATTGCTTCAAGGATGCAGATAATCAGATTAACTCATTTACATACTGTCTACTTGCACAATGGTTCAAGAGGCCAAGTCTATTAGTGATGGGCTTCTATGTTCATGCCCCCAGTGACAACACATGAATGATGCTCTTGGTGACATTTCACTCCACAGTGATTTCACTTCACAGTGAAACCGGATCTCAGCAAACTTCAGGAATGCCAGCAGGATGAGAACCCATTTTGGTCTTCCATCGCCCTGCTGGGTCAAGACACTGCTGGCAGCACAAACTTCAAATAGCTTATTTGCATCATCCACTTTGCAATCTTGTCTCCAAGACATGCAGGAAGAAAACTTTGGAGCAGCTAGATCTCATGGTATCAGTGGCAACTTCAAAAGTAAAACCGAGTGTTATGGCAAATGCTTTTCTGGCACGATACCTACATGCTATGAGAAGCTCAGTACTGCAGGTGGCTCAGTGTTAAACTGGAAGCGTGTGACAAGTGTCCAGTGAGGGCACACAGGCCCCTCAAGGAGCTTTTGCAGTTGAACATGAGGTATCTAATTTCTACCCAACTCTCCACAGGAATGTTAAATCTGATTTGACTCGCTAGTCTGTGACATTAGCACAGAACTAGTCCCACATTTGGTGTTACTGAATTTGCCAGCTTTTGCTCATCAGCTGGGATTGGGACATGTGTGTCTCATATAAGGCAGCCTGAAAGCAGGGAAAGTCAAGCAGGAAGCTCATTAAGTTCACGCTTCACTAAGAAGCCTGAATGTACTGATTCATCCCTTCTTCCTTCCCCCAATCCTGTAACTGCCAGCTTGTGCTGAAGTTCTCCAATTATGTTTATCAAGCTAATTCTTCTCTCTCTTTACTTTTAAGGACCCAAGCATCCAGTCTGACAAACAAATTGAACATACCTTCCGTAGCTTCCCATAGTCGATGAGCTCTGGACGGTGTCTATGAATTAAAGCGCAGAAACCAAGGCCATCCTTCCAACTATGATAGAGATGGAAGAGAGGACAATGAACAGTGTGCTCAGCCAGGGAGACAGACACTGACAGGTATAAACATGAAGGAAGGCACCAAGATAGCAGGAAGACTAATTCTGGTTTAGTTTCCAGCTAACAGTGCCTCTGTAAGTGCATGTCTTCTACCTGCATGAGACTGCAATAAAAATTCCTTTCAATCCCTACAAAAATCCACTCTGATTAGGACATGCCCTTTGTACTGTCACCTCCTTTTTGCCAGTTCTCTGTGCTAAACTCTCTGTGCATGTCCTGTGGAGCATGGAAGGACAAGTGCAGAGTTCAGGGTTGAAAAAAGATGTAGATATAAACCACAAAAGAGGAACAAGTTCATTCCTTAGGGAAAAGGGAAATCCTCATAGCTAGCTCCACAACAGTACTAACTGGAGTGGATGGCACTTCAGCTCTCAGAAAAAGCACTTTACATTTATATGGTTCATACAGCTGTCCAAGCTGTAATGGAAAAAGCACTATTGTGCAGAACCTTCACCGGAACATCTGCCAATTCGAAAATATCAAGAGCAGAGCAAGAAAACCTCTCATCCCTTCCTAGCTCTGCCATAGTACATTGTTTCTGATGCAGCCCTTATTTCACTGTTCCTGAAGTGTTTGCATAGAGCAAAACCTGTAGCACATATGCTGCTTTCAGAGGACTTCATGTTCTGAAGAACTTTATGAAAGCAGCAATTGTAACCAGAATTGAGGAACTGGGATGTCAGTTCTCTGGGTTATAACCTCAGTCTTTAATTTCCTAGGCATTTCTCTGAACTACACTATTACTGACCATCTGCATTGCCTAGTAAGGTCTGTGCACACATTGTGCACAGGGTACATGACCCTATGCACACACTGTCATGTACCAAGAGACATATGAAAATAACGCAAACTGTATAGCTGAGTTCCTGCTTGTAACTCACCTGATATGGAAGTTCTGGATGTTTACATTTTTGTAGGGGGCTGTCTTCCTCTGACACCATAACAAAAGTCCTTCTTTAGCAGATGTCTCTGCAGAAATAAATAAAACACACCAATTAACTATTTTTCTTAGAAAGCGGGACTCTCTGGAGCATATGCTAGAAAAACATGACCAACTCAAAACCTTGTTTGGAAGAGTCTATTAGGACAGCTTTATTACTTTCTTAATGAGATTCTGTAGTAAGGAGACAGATTTTTGGGATTAGAGAGGAGAGTTTTGTAGGACTTGTAAGAGATAGGTCTGTTTTCAGTAGTAGTCTCTGAATCCACCTGCAAGAAATGCAATGCATTCCAATATCAATGTTGCCTTTGAGGTTAGCCATAATTCTGAGCTGCTCTTAAAATCTCTTACAAGAAGAGGATGTGAAAAACTTCCCAGTATACCTGAACCTGTCAAGAAATGCCAGTGAAATGAGAGGGCAGCTTGACTAGAATCTTTCAGTGATTCAACTAAGAGCACATTCCAGGCCTTTTAAGTGGCAAAGCCATTTAGTGACCTCAGTTATTCACTGTTGAACAGTGGCTGGAAAGAACTAAGATTTACCTTCAACTGAGATATCCTGAATGGCAAAACGAAGGATGATGGTCCAAATCATTCCAAGAGTCATTTTAACGTTGCCATCCACGATTTCTAGGAAAAGAAAATGTAGAAAGAGAAGAAATAAAAGGCATCAAGTTTCAAGTGCAGATCCTAGTGAAATAGGAAAATGGGGAAGCTTTCCCTTTTGTAGATGGAAGTACTGGAATTCCAGCTGAAAACTTGAATTCCAATTCTCCCCTGCCTCCCCAGATGCTCTGCTGGTACAGCACAGTCTTGCCCAGCAGTACCCAGTGAGCAGTTATCTTGTAGTATAATACCAGCATAAAACAGCCACTGCTAATCCAAAAGACCAGGAATAAGGACCAATTTTGATTAGTGTAATTCCCTACAGAGGCCTCAAACCACCTTGTTCAGGTTTATTTCCAATCACTTTGAAGCCATAGAAGCCAAACTGGGAAAAAGAAAAGCTTTCTTCTCTTTACTCTGATATGCCTACTTTAAATCACCTACGTAAGAGCCACAGTGTAATTATACCAGAAGAACCACTGAGACTGCCCACTGCAGATGAGCTCTGACAGCTGATGCTGTCCTGTGAAGAAGGTATCACCAAAAACCCCAAGAAACATCAACATTTTAATTTCAAAATGTTGTTTCAAACATACGCCAGACTGCCTGTATAAGACTTCTTTCAGTCATATAATTACCAAAAGACACAACAGAGCATTCCTCAAAATACATGCTTCCTGCTTAGAAAGGAAGCAAAGACCCATGCTGGCCCGCCTGAGGAGACCGTAACATAAACTAAGATGTTAAACAGATCGTGCTTTATTGCTCAGTAGACTCCACAATGTAAGTAGGCAAGGGTCAACAACTCATAGCCTTTAGAAAGCAACCACTTGCACGTGTGAGGTGATGATCTGTTTTGGATGAGGGATCAGGGTTCTGAGGGGAGGTGCTGGAGAGATGCTGGCCCAGAAGGGGCTTCTACCATGTGTAGACTAGCACCAAACAGTCCAAACAGGGAGCAGCTGTGCCTCAAGTGCTGATCCTCAGCATGTACAAAACTTCCACACAGACTATATATACACATTACAGAATCTACAACCTTAACTTTTTGGGGTAATGAAACTAGCTGAGCTGCCTTCTCCTAGTTCTCTGGCAGGCTCCTGCATGGCAGACAGATCTCTTACAAACAACTTGACAAGTTACTAGGGTATTTTCTGTAACAAAAGGGTTTGAGTTAACCTACTGTTTGGAGGTAGAATAATTCAAGCCTTAACAAGGCTACCAGAAGCCATTTTTGTACTCCTGTAGACACCTCTGTGCTGCTGCTTCCATAAAGCTGCCCAGCGGGAATGCATCATGCTGGGGGGCAAGCAGAAATTTTGCTGTATAGGCAACTGCCATCTGTCTGAATCCTGTCACAAAAGCAACAATATTTAAAGTCTTCCTTTTCATCCATGAAAAAAAGGTTCTTGTATTATGAAAAATTTTCAAAATGTGAACCCCAGTGTATTCAAGCCAACAAGCAGCACACACCTCAAAGACAACAGTTCAGAAACTGTGTCCATCTGGTCCAAACTCCGGAAAGCCGGTGATTTAGTGACACATACGGTGTAACTTCCAGTGTAGATTAGAAGGATAATCTCTGCTGTGCTTTGACATACATTTGCATTAGGGATTTACAGATTTAAAAGGCAGAAAATAAGACATGCCACCTTGTTCTACTGCAGTAAACCGCTGTGTCCACTCCACTCTGCACTTAAAAGAGTACACACTTGTACTTATCTTGATGGGGCATCAGTTTGTTCAGAATTAAATAGCCAAAAACTTTTTACTGCAGTACAAAAGAACTACAGCTATTTTTGCTGGCATGAAAAGAATGTGCTTGTCTGTTGACAGTTTTCTCACAAATTAATTTTTTACAGGTATTCTGGGGTTATCTGCTAGGCTGATGCAAGAAAATATAATGTGATGGCAAGTATATTTGGTTCTGCACTTTTTGCATTCTTCACTCCTTCAATAAAGCACCATAATCAACTTAAAGGAAAATCCTTACTATCATTAGAAATACTCAAGATGTTGCAGCTAAAATACAGAAGAAAGCATCCATGTTTTTAGCTTGTTTGCTCTCTTCATGATATATCTTTGTGGGGATTTCAGAAAAGCAAAAACCCCCAATGCTTGTAAAAACCAGAGCAGTTGGCAGAAGGACCCTAGGATATATTTAAGATACACAGCTAAATTGAGCTCTTTATTTTAATGGACTAGATTAAAATCTGATGGCAATACTTTAATGTTTTCTGAACACTAATAAATCAATCAGTGAGCTGGAACAGGTAATTAATGTTCCTGTTCCACAGATTTTAATTGGAAATAAAGGTCAAGATGCTTACATAAAAACAGATGGCGTTAAGTTGATAATGTGGCATTAGAACTCAGCACTATGCTCAGGTCAAGTTCTCAAATGCAAGCTTTGTAAAGTTAGCTGGTGAAGCTAAGGTGGAAAGCACCTCTTCTCCCCCAGCCCTCTTCACTGCATTATTCATTTAAAAAGGAAGACATGTGCTTCCAGCTCCCATTTCTTATTCTTCCTTAGCAGTGAACCAAGGCAAAGATGCTACGGATGAAACCCAGAATATTTCCACCACTTCACTTTTACATATCATTTTATTTTTTCTTGACACAGAGAAAACCCACTACCTACCAAGCACATACTGATGTGAGTGAGGTTAGTGTGATCCATCCTGGGGTGCACACTTAATGAACCACACCATCCCCAGTCTTTTTCTTATTTTTTTTCCTATTTAAATAGCTAACAAAACTGCTGTTATCTGTTAGAAGCGGGTAAGCATTTTCCATTGCTAGAGCTAAAATACTTCTGGCAACAGAGTTACAAAGTCAGCCAGCCTGATCAGAAAGGCCATATGTTCTTTGGCCCTCACTCACTTGTTTTTCCACCCCTGAATTCCCCAATGCCAACCTCCTTTTCCTTTAGGATTCCTTCAGCTGCTGCCAGTCTCTTTCTAATATAGTGGAGTATAGCCAAGAAAGAAAAGTGGAAAACATGGTTATAAAACAGGTTTGCATGAAGCTTTCTGTTTCCTGGTGATGAACAGAAAGTGACTTCACAGGACTTGCTAGAAAGTTGAACATAATACTGCAAAGCTAGAAGAACCCAATGCTTAATTAAAGATACTGTGTTTGTTCCCTGCTGATATAAGTAAGGCTCAGTAATGTGAGAGCAATTCAAATATTAAAAGGCTAATATTCAGACAGTATCTTTGGCCTAACTGTGCCTTCCAAATGATCTTCCTAGGCAGGACCTCTGCAAGTCTTTTCTGCAGTTACCCCACCACCAGCAGCTGTTTGCTGAACAGCAGCAGTAAGTACATGTTATTAATGCAATTTACATCCAGCCTGGGGGTGGATCACTTGCTGGCTAAAGCTAGTGAGGGACCTACATCCACTGGAAGCAAATCTTTTGCAACAGTGAACATACTTCCACCCAGCTTGCATGATTATGCCACAGAAACTGTTTTCTCCCTAGCTACTTCTGAGTTGGCCATGAGAGCACAGCCTCTGGTTACCCCATAGTCAACTGGCAAGACAGCATTATGATCTGGGAACTGGAGACATAGAGCAACAGTGGTGACACAAAATAAAGGCTGGTCTGCATTTTGTTTATCCTAAGAAAAGCCAAATAAAATAGGATATGCCAGCCATGCCCCTGTCTTTAAAAAGCATGGTAATAATGATCCAACCTTGTGTAGGACAGATGACTGGAATTGTTGATGGGAGTGTACATCTTGGTTCCCTAATTGTGAGCGGCCAGGCGATAGGGACAAACATGCTATGTTTCACTCACTGACATGGAGAGACCTTATTTTCTCCTCTTTCCACTGTCAAATGTATGCTTGCTTTGCCTGGTGCTTCAGTAGATGCTTTGCTCAACTGGGACTTCTGCAGTTGTTTAAATTTCTAAGCTTTATTTCTCCTTTTCACTTGTGAAGGTGAAAATAGGGATCAGTTAATTCAAAGTTATCTTTATACTGAACTGAGTCACATCTGTCTAAGAAAGCCACAACTTCTATGTAGATTAGAGGTGCAAATAAAGCAGTCTTAGGGTCACATACTTGACCTATTCAATCTGTTAAATCCCAGGAGCATTTGACACCATAGTATGGAATCTATTACAGCAAAAGAAGCCTTCTGAGGTGTCAGATGACAGTGAGATTTAAAAGCAGATGAAAAATGTTTTGGAAGCCTCAACAGCCAAGAGACTTCCTTGATTCAGATTTACACAGATCTGCTGTATGCCACAACTGCTTTGATCCTATGGACTCTGGCTAACAAAGATGTTTAGAATCATCTTGAATTGTTAACAGTCAAAGACGGCTGTAAAAAGCAGCTCTTATTACTTATTCTGTCTGCTTAGTTCACCCTTCATTGAATGCGGACATGGAATTTGTCCTGCAATCATGCTGTGTGTAGTGACTCCTTTTCAACTCTGGTTCTCTTTTAATGGGACACATCTGAAGAGCTCGGCTTATAAATGGCTGAGAGGGATTTTTATTTGATGAAATGCAAGATAAATGCCATGAAAACTTTTTTGCTTGCTTTAGTTCTGATTAAACAAAAGGTTGCACAAGGCTTAAGCTAATCTGAGAGTCTCCTTGGGATGCTTTCTGGAGCTTATTTTTTAACAAAAAAACACAACCAAACAACCCAGGACATTGATGGGCAATGCCATTTGTGTAGCGCACACAGAGAACTACAGCTGAGCTGTAGATCCTTCACACAGAACCCTGCTTCTCAGCAGATACCCAGGCACGGAGAAAGCCACTTCGAGGCGAGGAGTGTGCTGCCTTAGCCAGTATGACCACACTGCTGCTGGATGGTGGTTTTATCCCCTGAGGGAAAAGCCACCTGGAAAACTTCCTAGATCAGTCCAACATGCTTGAGACATTTACAGCTCATTTTCTTGGTGTCTCAGCGTATGTCTGCCTCATTTGCTTTTATCTTCTACTTTGTTGCTGCATGATGTCTTCTTACAGTCTGAAAGTAAGCTCTTAAAATTCATGCTCCAGGAAGTTTATAATCCCTTCCACGGACAGAGTTACTGCTGTGCTCTTCAAAGTAAAATGCCATTTTTATGGCTGATGTGTAGTTTACTATACACTGAGCAACTCGGCAGACCAGGCAGAAGCCTCTGCAGCAGGTTATGTTTCCTGGTGATAACCAGAGTGGCCTGGGCTTGGTCTGGGTGCACAGGCAGAAGCTGGAGTGGGGGGAGCCCTTACTGTGATCACACTTGCGTGGCCTGAGCTGTCATCGCAGCATGGGCTCAGCATAAAAACCAAAGCTAAGCTTGGTCCAAACTTCAGTGCTGTACTACCTTTGCTAGTATAGAGAAACCCATATTGAGTTCACTATGTAGCTGCGTGGGCACAATGACATAGGAAAGACAGGAACATTTGGCAGAGGAGATCAGGCTCACTCTTTGGACTGATAAAAGTCATGGCTTCTGTAACAAAACGGCACCTCTCAGCCTATTTCTGAACAGGGTAACTGCCATTAACACATACTGAACAATTGGGCCAGGGAGATCTTTGGTCACAAACCATTTTACTTGTAAATGGTTTCTAAGTGCTGTGAGGGTACAGTCACAGCTGATATAGGAGCAGAGAGCAAAAAACAAAAGTCCAGTGGAAGGAGAGGAAAAGGCAAACTAGTGCCAGGGAGAGCAGAACCAGAAAATAATAAAAGGGAATAGAACAGGCAAGACAGGCCTTACGCATGCTCTAGGCTCCCAGAAAAATCCAACTGTCTGCCCAAGGTCCAAATGACAGCAGGAATTTTCCTAAGGCAGAAGGCCTCTGGCTACAGATCCAATTTGAAAAGGGTCCCATATAGATAGGAACTACCGCATCAGACATTGCGTCTTTTGTCGTCTTTTCTGTAAGGACACAAAATGACCTTAGATGTGCATTTGTGCTATATAAACAGTACTCAAAGCCAGGAACACCCTTAGGTTGCTCCAGTGGGAAAAGCTGAGAAAACTGAAGAAAAGTTTTGCATGCAAAATGTCAATATCATTGAGCCACTCACCTCTTGCATTTTGCTCTTAATACCAAATAAAGTGGCATCTGCAATGTCTCTGGACACTAGTTTGAAATTGTTCCCAAGTCTTAGTATGCTGAGGCAAAGGTCTTGGTAAGGCAAACATAAGCACCTGCAATGGCTGAGGTATTCTGCCTGATCTGACACAGAACAAATGGATCGCATGTCTTGGAGATGCCTGCAAAAGCATGCCTGAAAGGCCATAACTGAGGACAGTCAACACTGCTCTGACCTCCTGGGCAAAGAACAGGCAGGGCTCAGCCCTGCAGCCCCGTGACTCTCCCAGAGAAGAAATACCCATCCAGAACTGTATCATGGGCTTATTTCCTGGCTCTGACACGGGTTTCCCTGGAGAAACCATGTAATTCCATCTGTAAGAAGGAGATAACAAACCTCCCTCATTTTCTGTGGTCACTGTAAAGACAAACTTAGAAATACCACAGAAGCAAAGTGTCTCCACGGCAACAGTGACAACAGGAATCCATAGGCAGGACTCGCACACAGGTCCAGAGCAGAGGAAAACAAGTGTCATGAAAATACAAACCAGACAAGATGACAAGTTGTAAAGGTTTATAAAAGATCAAACCATCTTAGTAACCTGCAAGCCTTTCTGGATCTTGGGTGGCATATCTGCAAAACACCCACCATCTTTGCTAAGAAGACAAAAATCCTACACAACTCCCTGCTGTCTGCATGATCTGCAAGTTCATCTCGGGGTCATCCCTAGTGCTGCCCACAGTGGTCTCTACACCAAAATACCCAGGCTTCCAGACAGAGCACCCACCTTTCTGGGGTGCACAAGAAGCCTGGAAGCACTGAAAATTGAAGCCTCTGGAGTCCCTGACTTCTGCTGGGGATTGCACTTAGCTTTGACCCACGGGATATCCTACCACAATAGGGGGTCTTTCCCAGCAGCTCTCCAACAAGCACCTGCTATGCTTCAGGTGAGACTTTTCTTGATTTGAGAAAGAAACCACTCGATTTGTTTCTGCTACTGCTCAATGTTTTCCTTAACTCATGAAAACCAGAAGAAAATCAGGACCTGACCAAGAAGCCCATTGTGGGAATCAGGTTTGGCAGTTTGGTGTGAAGGTGAGATTTAAATTCAGAGTAAAGGCATAATATATCCTACATTTCCCTTTGTAGCTTAATTTACAAGGACATGGTAAAGCTAGGGAGGTGCAAAGGGAAATGACATGCAGGTGTGAGAGAAAAGCAACAGCTCAGCACAGCTTGGGCCTAGACAAATCAGCTGGTTTCTTTACCTTCTGCTCCAATAGATACTAGTTTGACTCCTTTGCTGGCAATGAAATCCAAGGCCTTGTTCACATTGGATATTTTGTGCACTCGCATTTTGCCTCTTTCTGGCTTAGCCAAACGTTCACCTAATAAGAGAAAAAATATAAATTAGAAACAAACTCTAAACCCTTTCTTCCCTGTTTCCCCATGCTGGTAGCTCCTGCTGCTCAGCCAAGGCAGAGGGTAGACCTCCCTGCAGCCTTTCTCAATAGTGAATGCAGGACAGCGCTCACTGTTAAGTAGCCCCAGAGAGAATTAGACAGAAAAGTATCTTTTTGTTGCATCCCAGATAACTTAATAACAGACGAACTGTTGGTACTGAGTCCTCTCCACAGCAGGTTTATAGCAGAGGTGAAAAGGTCCTTCAAAACCACACTAAGCTAGACAGTGGAACTAACCTCTATATAATCACTCACAGATAAGGTGACTGGGAAAGACACAAACTTCCCTCTCCCCCCAAAGACAGGTTAGGAGCTCTCCTCAGCATTTTACATAGCAAATCCTTCCTTGGAACTCCCTATAAATATGAGAGTTATCTTGTATCTAGCTTCTTCTTTTTCCCCAGAGAGGATACAGATCTCCTTTCTCTCCAGTCTCTTTGCTAAATAGCCACAACTGCCTATATCAGGAAATAAAATCACTTCTTTGCCAAGTGGCTTTATAACTATAAGGGCTGTCATCGCAACTCCTTTCCACTACGTCTGATGTATTTCTAACTCTATGCAATGGTCTCTTACAGAGTGGTATGCATTTTAAATGTTTATAAGGCAGAGAGAAGGAAGCAGCCTAGCTGTGAGGTAAATCTCTGATAGAAATAAGTTTTAGGGCAAATGTCAGCTCCTGACAGGAACAAAGCTGGATGATTTGGAAAAGAGCTTTCTTGACCTTTTTCATTGGAAAGAGTTGTAATAAGTATAGTCATGCCCTTCCTGATAGGCTGCCAGTAACTATGCTCACAACCTGCTTTTACTGATGCTAACCAAACATGCAGAGTAAGCAAATTAAAGCCTGGGCATACAAATGGACTTTTCAAAGGAACCTTTACTAGAAACATAATCAGAGGGGGCATCAGGAACCACCTGTGTGTGACACACCACCAAAATATGGACAGAACAGCTGCTTTCAGATTACAAGCTCCAGAATACAAAGACCAGAACAAAATGCAAGCAGGTTTTGCACTTTGAAAAGAAGTTATGAGATAATTAAAGAGATCAAATGGGCAAGCCCAGGCAAGCAATTACTCACCTGACCTAGTCAGTTCTACAAGTCTCCTGCTTTATCTCAAACCTGAATATTTAAGTCAGTGTGGCCTGACTCAAAACCTTTATTTGAGGTTGAAGGGTGAAAAAGTTCTTTTCAAAGAACTCTTTTTCATATTAAAATTGCATGCTTTTTTTCCTAACAAAGGAGTGAGGAAAAAGTAAAGGGGAGAGAAACAGATTATTTCCATAGCCATGCCCCAACAAAACAAAAAAGTCTGGAAATGCAAATCCTTTCAAAGCATTTCAGAGTGGGCTGGTGTCGTTAGCTCTCAAGCTTAAGGATAAAACCAGATTCACTTTCAAAATTAAACACTGATGTCTGACAATTTAAGCAGAAAGATTTATTTATGGTACTACCTCCATCTCAGGATTAAAAAAAAATCTCTTTAGCTTTAATGGAGCTTCCAGTACACGTCATGGCACGTTGCTTTCTTTGTCCATTTGGATAATGCTAGTCATTCTGCATAAAAGTGGAAGCATTTTCTGTGACAGTGTCATAACGACATCTTTACTTGTAGATTCACAGTAGATTTAAGCAGAACTATGCTGCTGAACACCAACAAGTGGGCGGAGCCAGATAAAAAATAACCATTTACTTCAGCTCATGTGACTGTAACTAGCCTTGTAAAAAGAAAAAAAAAGACAAGAGATTAGGTTTCAGCTGGAACATCAACCTGATCCAATTCACCTTGTGGCCACATGCGCATGGCCAACACAAGGGAGAGCATCCAACTGCTCTCCCTGGGCTGAGGAGAGCAGGATTGTTCCCTCTGACAAACGCAATCCTCGAGCAATTGATGGTGATTGCAAAACTGCAGTCTCCTTCTCTCAAATACCACAATAGAATATTTGTTCTAGAGTATTTTTGGGGGGAACTTAGTCCCAAAACCCAATAGCTATTTCCTTCAGGCTTGAACTTTGTTACAAATGTAATTTCCAGAGAAAAAATCATCTGTTTCCACACTATACATTATTAATGATGTAGGCTGTTAAAAGGGAAGCCTGCTAGAAACATGTTCTACTTTCAGCTATTTGCATCACTGCTTCATTTCTTAGTACTTCTCCCAGCTAAGACAATGAAAATGGTCTACTCCCATTCTCCAGTTCTCATGTACTAGCCCAAGGCTGCACTTTAAAGCCAAGCAATGCAAGGACACATTGGCACAGAAGTTGTTTATTGCAAATTTGTTTAGGAAAAATTTCGATCAGTCATTCCTTCTGCTTGGGGCAGGGGAGAGGGGGAGGGGCCTTATGACTTTATTTTGGAAGGACTAAACATGAGCTTAGCCTTTTCATGTCTTGTACGTTATTCTTAAAATGGCTTTGTGAGGGGAAGGAAACGTGTGGTAAAAAATGAAAGGGCAGTTTCTAAGGGGAGGCCCACCTGTTACTTCCCACCATGGAGGCCAACAGGAGTGGTCTTGGAATGAAGAATTCCCAGGACTGTCTGAGGAGCTTTTCCCACTGCACAGCATCTGGGGGACCAAGGGGCTCTGGCTGGGCGGGAAAGGGAGCCATCAGCAACACAGCTCACTACAAGAAGGTACCAAGCTGAGTAAAACTGAGGCGCTCTCCTCTTGCAGGACAGCCACTTCCCGTGCTTAAGGAAGTCGCATCAGACAGAAAACAGCTTCCTACCTGCCTGGCAGCAATGTGTCCCCAAGGACATGTGGGGATGTAGGAGACCTGTTTCAGGGCATAGCCCATGTCACACCCCAGGGTCTCTAGCAGCTCCCCTGGTGCAGGCTCCATCTTTCCTCCAGTGGCAGCCACAGCTGGAGGGTGGCAGAGGAGGATGGCACTCCCTCAGTCTGGCACACCCCAGCCAGGCAGAGGAGCCAGGCTCCACATAGCCCTCAGCTAGCCTGGCCCAGTGCTTTCGCTGCTGAAGACTCTTATGGCCATCACCCTCTATGCTAGAGGAAAGGATCAGCCTGCTACAGAGCAATCCTGTACATGCCAAATTCCCATAAACACCTCTGCAGTCCCCTAGCACACAGGAAGAAGGAGGTGTGGAGTGAGCCAAGAGCTGAAAGGAAAGGCCAGAAGCTGGAACTGGAGGGCTGACATCACCCTTTTGGCAGGTGATCAGTAGGAACATACAGGCGAGCCCTTGCCAATCAACAAGAGACTCCTTACCCCCACGCTGCTCCAAGACTGGGCTGCTGCTTCCCCAGCTATGGGCAAAGGGGCTACTAACAGGGCCAGCAGCTGGAAAAAGGATCCATAAGAGCAGCAGGGCTCACAAGTGGAAATAGAACCACCAATTACAGATATGAAATGCACTGTACCTAAGGAGAATTATGGTTCTAGCTTCTGCTGGCTCTAAGGAAAGGATGCTCAGCCCTTAGTGCATGAAGGACCATGGCCTCAGGTGGGATGCAGCCCACAACTGCTCCCCATGCCTTTGCCCACTGATCATCTATTGGCTGGCTACAGGCATGGAGCCGCTCTGCAGTGGATGGGGACTGCTGTGCTCACACCACCAGTGCACTTGGAAGCCATCAGCTTCTGCCCAGACTGAGAGGGGTCTGGACAATCCCTGCCAGTGGCCTCGTAAAGGGACAATATGAGAGGAAAAGTGGGAGATGAGGCAAGGAAATCAAGAAGCCTGAAATACAAGACCCCTGCTTTAGGACCAAGCCAAGGAAATGAACTAGGACTCTGGCACCTTGTTTCTTACAAGCACTGCAGAAGCAGTGCATACGCTGCAAAGCCCTGATAATATTTTGAATCCTGATCCCTCCAAACTACCAGCATGGGCAATCCCCCTGAGGTTTTATCCTGTGTTCACAAATTCTGAAAAACACATATAATAACTGCATCATTGCAAGAGCTGGCAAAGGGAAAGGGAAGAAAATGAAAGGAAAGGAGGGGCAGAGGGAAGGCAGTCTGAGTGCTTCTATCATGGCAGTGTTATTGGAAAATGTACGAAGAAGGTCAGGTATGCAAGTCACTGGGTTGCCATTACCAGCTCAAAAGCCATCAAAAGGAAGGCTGTGAGCACACAACCCCTGTTTCATGCATACATTCTTATGCCCTCTCAAGCCTCCCAACTTAGAGGCATCCCACTTTATTTCATTGGCACATCAGTAAGGATTACTGTTTATATGAAATAATCCCTGTAGCTATCTGTCAAGTAGTGGGACATTTGTGATAGGAAGTGAAAACAAATGTGACCTAACTTATTCATGCCCTTGTTTTTATTACAGACTGGGTTTTGTGAGATTGTGCTTTTCTTTGGGATTTTTTTTCCCTGAAGGCTTAAGCACTGAGCTCAGAAAATAGAATAGGAAAACTTGAGTCACAACTAAAATGAATGACACAGAAGATTTACTGGTTTGACTCTCCTCTTCCAATAACTTCTATCCTGTTCCCACTGTCATGTGGCTTTGGTATGATTTGCCAGTGCAACATTCCCACACTTCCCAGAGTTGCTTTGTCAGCCCTGCCAAGCAGTAAGAGCCATTGCCTGAGCCTTCACAGGCGGCTGTGCATTCCTGACGGGCAGAGGAAAGACGCGAGGCAGGAGCAGGAATGCCGTGGGCAGCCAGCACAGGCCATGAGGCTTGGAGTACATTCCAAAAGCACACTAACGGTCACTGCTGGAGACAAGATATTCCTTAGGGAGAAATTTGTTCTGAATCAGGAAGCAGCTGTTTTTATATTCCAGCAAAACCTGCAGCATTACAGCTCTTGCTGTTCCCATTCTGGGGGAAAGAGGGAGGGCAGATTTCAGAATGGAGATGCTCAGGACACTTGAGAGCACCACACAGAACCTCTCACCTGAAATGACTTCCAGAAGTAACATGAGTTTAAGACCATCCCTGAAATCTTCCTCTATGTTCTCAATCTGTGTCCCAGCCTTGCGGAGGTGAGAATTACACCATGCTGTAAATGTCTGAAACACAGGAAAGAGAGGCAAAAAAAAGCAGTCAGTAATCTTCCCAGAAGCCAAACAACAGTTCACAACCAAAGCAGTGCTGCTAGGCACCATGACACAGATTTAAATGCTCATTCAGTTGTCATCTTTCCAGCCCTTGTCCTTGTGTGGCACAAGTGTTAGTACCTAAATATCCCAAGAAGTTGCAGGGTGTTTCTGTGACAGATGGAGTCTGAGAGACACAGTCACTTCACGGCTCCAGCATGTCTGATTTTCTGGAGAGGTCCCTACATTTTGTGTTTTGTTTAGAATACCCTGAAACCGATTTTAAGGCATGCTAAGTGCTCAGATTGCTAGGGACTCCAGTGGTGCTAGATGACGCATCTTAACATAATATGAAGGAGAAAGAAAAACAGCGTTTCAGAACTCATCTCTAGACAGGTGCTTGAACAAAAGAGGACCATTCTTCTATGACCAGCTGTCTCTGGTCTACTTCATCCCCAGCAAACACACAGAGAGACAAAGCACTGAGCTCTTCAGTCACGTAAACTACATCCCAGCAGGGTCTGTCCTGCAGCCTCTGTTCTCACTGATTCACTTCTAAGCAGACCTCCTTTCCCTTCGTGACTGTGCCCATCATGTAGAGGAGTTTTTTTCTGGATAACAGTGCTATCACCCATCTTAGCAGAAGTCCAGGTCCTAGAAAGCATGTAAGTAAACCATTACTTAGCAATGCTACACTCTAGTGCAGTCCCAAACTTCTACTGTTTGAGAGCCTCTGGCAGAAAAATCATGGCAGCCACTTCAATGACAGAAATCACAGCCAGTCTGTAATTAGCAATATTATGCATCACCATCACAATAATAACATGAGTTTGAAGTGCAGGAGGGACTGATGCTCAAACTACAATACAGCCAGAGGCATTCAGGCTAAACAAAACTTTTTTTGGAAACACCCTCTGACCTCAAGTGGTCAGGATAAGAGGATCTCTCATATGAGAGAAATTAATTTCACCACAACTGATGACAAGACACATTTTTTGTGGTTGCAATCCATCAGCTCATGTTATGAACCATGGTCATGTGGGGCACTGACAGGGAAGGGACCATCTCATCCACGAGATGTGATAGTAGGGATTGTCTCGAAGGAGCACCACATGAATGGGTATGAAAGAGAAAAATAAATGCTACCACTCGACAGTCAAAATACAAGAAGCAAATGGCATAGCGTGGCATGGTCTTAAACAGGTGAATCAGAGTCCAACCTGGAGACGCAGAAGTTCTTTGACACAAAAGTACTGTTTGAAGGGTAAATGGTAGCAGATAGTTCTTTTAAGGCAGACAGGTTTGTCCAAGTGCTAATGAATGTGTTTCACAATATTTGAACAGGATACCAAGTGAACCCTTTTCTTTGTACAAACTGATAACCTCTCAATCACTCTTCAGTAGAAGGGTGAGGTTACTCAAGTAATGAACAGCTTCAAAAGCTCAGTGCTACCACAAGGAAAGGAGGTCTTTTTTTCCTCTCCCAGATGTGCTCCCAGAGCCAATTCAACTCACTGACCCAGCAAAGAACTGTTAAGTTTCTTTGGGTAAGGTTAGTCTTCTGCTCAGCAGTGCATGGAGGCAGTTCAGCAGTGTCTAACAAGCCTCTGCAAAAGAGAATTTGGCATGCATGGGCTAAGCAGGAGGGTGGAGTAGACCACAGCATCCATGCTATCTTGGGCTGTTAGAAAACCACAGCACAAAGGACTCGGCTGATACTGAGGCATGACAGGCCACAAATTTAGAAACGATTCACACCACTGCTTACACCATGCACAGGATTCCAAAAGAGAGATCATCCCAAATGGCAAAAAGCATCAGGGCTTTTTCTTGTTTGTCTGAAAACTAGGCTGCTTCTATTAACCTGCTCGCATTTGTGCTTACGTGACTACAAATAGAGTAGCAAAGAGCTACTTCCTTGGAAAAAGCACTGCTCAACAGCTGCCGAGCTTCCCACTGCTGTGCTCTGGCCTCGCTCTCCGCTGAGGCTGTGGGATGGAGCAGGATAACAGTGCAGCTGTAAACACTTTCATGGCAATGGCTCTTTGGACGGATACATGTATTGTGAAAGTCTGGGATCTCTTTTTTCAAGATGGCCCAGTTTCCTTCCAGATTTGGAAGCACTAAAAAAAGAGTAAGTCATTAAGCACCATTTATTGCTTTTTATTGTTACTCCCCTGAGAAACAGAAGTGGTGTGTTTTGTTGGTTGTGCATCGGGGTTTTTCCCTCCAAAAAAAGAGCAGTTTTATTGGAAACTGGATCCTGTATCCTGAAGTACATCCTTCTCTTCATTCCACTGCCTGTCCTGTATTATGTGAGAAAAGGTTCATTTATTTGGCTTCTTTTTGCAGCCAGGCTCCTTCACTCCACCAGAGGACCATATGAGAGCAGAGATGCTTTCAAATACTACATCAGCACACAAGAAAGCATGAGAAGGTGTGAATGCCCACAGACCTCTCACATTTGGAACACAGACAAAGCAGGATATCTAGAGCTAGTGACAGGCCCTGAGTGACATTACGAAATCCACATTGAATTGAGAAGAAAGCCAACAGGCTGCACTTTTATTTCTTGTATAACTTCTTTGAAGTGGTTTCAATTTTACTTTCAATTTTTACTATCAGCCCAAAACAGATCAGGAAGTTCTGCTTTAAATCATCAATAATGCTGGTATAACTCAACTTGGCATCTCTTGGCACATTTTAAGGGTTGAAGTGGGCAACTGGGTCTACACTTCTAAGAAACACAGATGAAATTAAAAGCTAACCACAAACTTCTAAACTTTGCATTATTATAAAGCCTGGCAGAACAACCAGATCAGTCAGGTTCTTATTGCTGCAAGAGTCATCTAGGACTTGGTGGAAAAGTAAGTCCCAGAGCCAGCATTCCAACTTCTCTGCTGGAGCCATCTTCACCACATGACAGCCTCAGACATGCTGAAGTGAGACTACTCTGCAAAACACTGCCACTAACCACCAGTGGCCGAGCTGACACCTCAGCTCCTCAAGGATAAGATTCCACAAGGACTCCTCCTTCAAGACCATGAAGGGCTAAGTCACAGAGCAGATGTTGTTCCCACTGGACAACTCCCCAGTGTGGAGACATTTTCTAAAGGCAGCCTCCAGGTCCTACATAAATTCCAATAAGCGTAATACCTTAATCAGCACAACAGAATACGTGGAGAGCAACAACTAGCAACCCAGTGTGGATGCATTAGGCCATTTTGCAAGAGAGCAGGATTATGAATGCTTTTAATAACTGCAGTGGGATTCATAAGCTATATGCTTCACGGACCAATCCAGAACAACATCCATCAAAACGTAATAATCAGAAAACAGATTTATGTTGCATTAGCTACATATACTGCACAGGAGTAAACTATCTTTTTATTTCAAAGTGCTAAATCAGAAGGAGATTTGACAGACAGATAGGAGAACGCTGAAGAAGTGCAGCAGAAAAGTTAGGGGGGATCAACAGAAGAAGGGGGAGCTGAAATTTTTGCTGTCCGCTGGGCCTTGCAATGCTGGCAGTCTTGTTTAGAACTATTTTTAATGCCTTGGCTTCAGCATCTGCACAGGATCCTTTTTGTTATTCTAGGAAACCTACTGAAACCACCCACTCGCCCCATCCACCTTCTGGGCAACGCAGCTGCTCCTCCCCACGCCCTGAGTCACTGCTACCAATGGCAGTCGGCTCGGGGTGCTGTGCTCTCTGTCACCAGCAAACAAGCTTTTGGAAGTGGAGAGTGCTGCCAGCACTGGGGCGGTCAAAATAAAACCAAACCAAATCACCTGTATTTGGGGGGATGAGGGTAAGGGGCACCCCAGTGCAGAGGGCACAAATGCACTGCCAGGTGGGAAGCACTGTCTCCTCAGCAAGGAGCTCAACCCACTCCTCTGAGGCAGCAGATGTGCTCCTTGCTGCCTGCAGACACAGAAGCCTAGAGATTACTTCCCTGCTTACCCCTAACTCCCTGTCCCGAAGAGGAGGAAACAAATGCTCTGTTAATCTTGAGGCTTATGGAAATTTCACAGAGCTGGAAAACTACTTACTGTTAAATAATAGCACAAAATCATACCATCAACTGGATTTTCTTCACACAAGTCTCACACCATAAATTTTCTATGGCAACTTCACAACAGGTGCAAACGGAGCAGTGTTTCTTAGTCCTCCTATCTTTCCATATACTGTAGTCTTAATTCAATTTTTGGACACAACAGATTGCCAGGACACCCCTGCAAGTCTGCCTCTTGTTGAGTGCTCACAATGGAGGATGACAATGCAGGAGTGTGTGTGCATTTGTCACACAGGCACACCTTTCTCATCATTGCTCTCTGCACCCCCTGCTGTGATTTTAGCTTCTTCTTATTACACCCCAGCTTCATCAGCAAGATCCCTGGCACTGAGATGAGCGCTTGTTATTTGTGTGCTGCTGCTGTACAAACAGTAGACCTTCATATTCTGCCACAGTATAACCTGTCAGATAAAAAGAGTAACAAACATTACTAAAAGCAAGTAAATATGATTAACTGTTCTGTGGCCTCAACATGTGGCAGGTTCACTGCTGGGGTAACCTCTACAAGCCTACGTGCATACCTATTTCAACAAGCATGCACACCCCTTCCTCTGACATGACATGGGGAGCCCCTGCTTCTTCAGAGTTCACTTTATTAACCTTTGCCCAGCCATGAGTTAACTACAAACAACAGCCAGGTGACTGCTCCAGGTCCTGTAGCTAAAGTTCTAAATAGATACGATCTTCAGCTAGCTCCTTCCAGCTATCTCCCAGTCCTCCCAGCTGCAAACATACGTTTGGTTCTCCCTGTGTTACACATGTGCACACAGCTACTCTCTGGTATTCTCTGCACTTCCCAAACTTTTTCTTTTGTTCTGGAAAGCCAATAACCCTTCCTCTTCACACTGTCCTTTCCAAATTCAGTACCTTTCTGCTAGTACCAAAATGGCTCAGGGGATGTTCCTCAAACCTGGGGAAGCAAGATAGTACATCGGCATTTTTAAGTTCAAAGAATGCTTCTGCCTGGAAAGCAGCAATGCCTAGACTCAGGGTGGGTCTGGGGAGCTCTTTGCCTCAAGAAAACAGTCATAACACATTTCAGCTGCTGAGCAATTTTAGCAATGCAAATGTCAAAGCTACCACAAGCACATAAATGACAGATATTAAAAATAAAAGGGGGGGAGGGGGCAGTTTTATCTCTTTGTGGCTGTGACAGTGACATTTCAGCTTTATCTGACCTTTCCAGATGCTCTTACCTCCTTGCTAAATCACTCTTCTATGCAGCCCTGCTTTCCATGGGTGAGTATAAACTTTCTGACACAGCAAAAGACTGGTATATTTGTGTAACAGCCCTGAAGAAGGGCTGTAACTGAGTCTGCAGTGCTGCTTGCCTCCTTTCTGTCAGGAGAAAGGTTTGCACTTAAGCAGCCAAAGAATTCACTGAAGCACGGCCTCTCCAAAGCGCCACCACTGCACTCAAAGGGAAGCAGTGTCCACAGCAACCAAGGCACTCTCCCTGCTTGTGTGAAAGATGAATTTTGTGTAAGTATTTCAACACAGCTCTGCTGTTCAAATGTGTCCACAAAGGTCTGGCTCCTGTTAAGAAGGGGGTGGTGCTGCTAGCACACAAATCTCAGACCAGTAGCATAGTTTTATGTTGTTAGCACGTGTGCTCTGTAAAGTGAGGTCTTGAACAGGCTGAAAGGTATGAGTGCTAGCCCAGGCTCTCTTCTAGTGTTGTAGGAGAACTGAGAGGAAGACTCCCTTTCCAGCCACCAGAAAAGAAAGCAGGATACTCAAACAATACATCATGCACAGCTGGAAAACAAAATCAGTTTACCCAGCTGCAAGCGCTGCTCTTCTGCTAGTTGTGTGCTCAGGAGCCCACCTAGACCTTCCGACTGCATGGCCAGGCTGCGCTCCCAGCATGGCTCCAAAGCAAGCTCCCCGCAGAGCCTCCTTGCTACATCACCATACAAGACTGCTGAGACAGTCCTGCTAACTCTTGCAACAAGTTCTACAGCAGATTCCATGCCGCAGGGGATTTTATTTAAATGAAATTATCTGGAACAATGACTGAGGCACTCAGCTAATAACTAATAGTTTATTAAGAGCAGGCAGAAAACTGCTGCACACATGGCTTTTTTCAAGCAACAGAATTACTAATAAAGCAGTTCCAGCTGCCCTAAAGTGGGATCCTTTCCACCTTGGTAGTCTGGGAGCTGAATATACTGTATCAAATAAGGAGGATGCTAACCCACAGCCACCACAAACTTCTCTTGCTCCTTGAACAGACTAGGCCATCATTAGTTTGTTAATCAGAAGTTTTTGGACTGAAAGCCATGAAACAAGTCTCAACCATCCAGTCCACGTTTCCCTGCACTCAGCACTAATTCATTACCAGCATTAAACCCCGGGATTTTATGTGATTTTCCCCCTCCTGGTGACAGTGTCTGTAGCACCCCTTCTCCAAATCTTCCTTTCACACCTTAAAGCACTTGGAAGAACTGCAGGGGTCTCCTGGAAGGCTGCTCATCACCCTCCCCACACTCAACACAGACTCAAAGGACAAGCTTGGCTGCAGTTTCTTTTCCTGCCCAAGGCTGTGCTAGAACCTGACAAGGAGGTTCTCAGTTAATTAGGGAGTAATTACAAAGTAATCCCGGATCCTGTCAACATCTTGGCACAAGAAAGGCCATGGCTGGACAAGACAGATTACACCAAGTCTAGTGAAAGAAAGCTGGGTGCTGAAAGGGCCCTTCATGAAGCGCAATTGTGATGAGATGAGCCAAAACATGGTCTCCTGGCCCAATGAATAGTTTCTGTGCCCACAGGCTGCAAGTGACATAAGCTTTATACATGTACATATTAGTGGTTTTCAGCTGTGATGGGGGAAGTGCAGCCCTACAGCCCTCAACTCTATACTACACCTCTTGGTTTACTCTTTGGTGTACTTGGATGTCTTCTAGGATGCCCAAAAGTCCTCACAAACAGCTGTCCTTTCGCCACAGAAGAGCTCTAGAGATTGGAGTTCCTCTACTCAGTCCTCATCACAAGTCTAGGGAGCCACCCAAAGTGCCTTTTGTTTGAACTTGAATTAAGAGATCAGCCACCATTTGCCATAACCTCCAAATTCATCTTCTAACCTGAAATACCTCCACTGCACATTGCTTTGCACTTGAGGCCACCTAACAATTTTGAAAAGAAGAAAAGCATTTCAGCATTTACTCTCCAAGCCCATTCTCCAGGACATGGGGGTGGTTCGAAAAACTTGGTTTGTGTTCAAGAGTTACACTGTCAGCAGCTGACCATCACAGGTGTGATGGTCAACAAGACCAACGCTGCAGAATGAAAAGCTTTGCTTTCTAATGGAGTTGTCCAATTCTCTTAGAAAGGCCAAGGAGTTAAACAGATACTCAGAAGGAATCATTACAAACACTTACAGCAGCACTATTCCACCAGCTGCACGAAAAGAGTTTAGCACCACTAGCATCAGTGTTAATGTCTTGTTCTGGTTTAATTGCAGCTGTTGAGTTCCAATCGTTGCTGAAAGACAAAATATAGCCCACGCTGCTTCTGAAGGACTGCAGCCTGAAAATGGGAGTTATCATTACAC